>NRSZ01000138.1:0-24801 GCA_002901185.1 Tolypocladium capitatum
CCCCTCCCTCCCATCTCGGCCGATCAAATCGCCGAAATCAGCCGACCAAGCCCCGACACCTCAACCGACCATACACGAAACAGACCTCGGCTGACTGTCGATTTCTTTTTCCCCGGCGATTTGGTCAGCTGAGATGGGGAAACTCAGGTGAGCTTAGACACCCCGGATATTCAAGTGGCGCTAAGCATCGATGGGACGTTGGCATACGATGTAATTACCTACGTAATCAATTCCATTACGCCGCTAGCTACGGGCGGGCTAGAGCTGGCCTACTTCGACCCTTTGGTTAGATATCCTGAGATGAGGCACATACATGCCCAGTTTAGGCATTCACCAACGTCCCTTTCGTAGTACGGAACGGGCAACGGTATAGGGAAATCCTCCACAGCACGCGCACGGAACCACCAACACGGCGCCGGGAAGAAATCCCGGAAGAAATCTCGGGAAACACCCGGGGCTTCCCTTGGAATTCCACACCGGAAATCGGCCTTCAAGACGCGACCGGTAAATATAAAACACATTAACAGTAAGCCATGAGTTGTTCACCCTGATTTTCCATGGGCCTTTATTGCCTTGGCCCCTTTATTGCTGGGGGAGTTAACTGTATGCCGTTCTGGGCTAGGGTCGGACATGTCCGTTATCCACCATCGTCTCGTTACTCTTGGCACTCGGGGTGCGGCGTTCATCCCCAACAGCATAGCTATACGAGTATACGAAAGTGAGGGTTAATACTCGTCCTCGTACTGGAAGACTTTAGATATAAGCCTGGTATATGTGTTGAACTTGGTAATTCAAAAACGCGATTCGGGGTGTTCATTACGGACCGTGACACCGCAGCATGCAACGCCGCAAGGCGCTGTCAGGCACCGAAAGGTACCTATTCACTGAAGCCTAATTACTGCATTCCTCTAACCGAGGCTCTGACCTGGCCTTTTTTCCTGTGGTTGAAAGTCGCATTGTGGAAGGTGGTACCGTCACGGCTCTAACATGCTCGGCCCGTTGCACGATCTCGTGAGGCGAGGGAAAGGGATGGAAAGTCTGTGAACGGGTCCCTCATAGGAGGAATTTAAGTTGATGGAAATTGCGGCCTCCGCCGCCACTCCACGTGCTTCAAACTACATATTAACGGTACCCCCAAAACGGCGGTGACTTCTGAATCCGGCGCTCGTGGCTACTCCGTGTTATTTCATTGGCTGATGGTTTATTGGGCAGCTCGCGGTCGGAATTTCTCCACGGATTTTCTCCCGACCGTTCATGCCAGATCGACAGGGCAAGCCGGATCGACAGGGTGAGCCGGATCGACAGGGCGACGTCAACGAGGCACGAGTTGCTGCACATGTTCACGTCCTTGCAGCGAGGGACTTGACGCGGCTTTCTGCCCAGCTCGTATTCCATCAAGAGATCTGTAAGCTTGACAAACCTCGCCCTGTCCCGTGGTCCTGTGATGACACCATGGGAGCCCTGTCTCGTGGTCCTGTGATGCTACCATGGGATGGCTGCTCTTTTACGTGGAAACCCCCGCAATTTGAGTGAAGGGCCGAACGATACCCCGACCTGTGTCCTCTGGCACATGCCACGCCGTCGTGCATCAGGAATCCAGGGCCCTGGAGGTCAGGGGATACGCATCCCGGTCCTCGTTTCAGCGTAGTCCTGAAATTTGCCAATACCATGTGGCCCAGCTATTGTGGCATTGGGAAGGTGTTGGTCGGGGGATGGGTCTTGGGCCTAAAATGGCATGCCGCTGCCGTCTAGTGGCACCACCTTCACTTACCGGGTTGCCGAGTGGGAACGCCGTACCGAGTTACCAATCCTCGACGGAGCCAATGAGAGTGCCGCCTGAGTTGCCTTCATATTGTGAATTCTCCAGGAAAGCTACAGCTAATAGACTAGGTTTCTGCCTCGGATGAATTGTAATGGCCGACGAAGCTGTAGCCGACGCGATACGGCCGAGCCGGCCAATCACACTACGTGGCAGTTGCCCTCCTCCTGTTATGAAAGAGTGCTGCGATGCGTGTTTATGGTGGGTGAGGCCAGGTTGCTTTTGTGGGGATGATATGACATGCGAGGTACGGGGTATAGGGATCGTCCGTTGAACAACGCCTATCGGCCGAAGGAGTGCCGGTCAAGCGCAGGTGGGTTTGCGACTCCATTCGACGGGGCTGCCGGAGGTGCATCGCTCGACGGGACGTTCCACGGCGTCAGGGTAAGCGGTATGCCGCGGACGAGAAGTATATATAACGGGCCATGGACATGTCGTCCATGTTTGAAAGGAGCGGGCCCCGAGGCAGTTGAAGATTCACAACGCTTGACCCAAGACCCGGCTTCCCGGTCTTGTCTTTGAACACACACCTCTCCCTCGCTTGGGGCTCATACTTCCCTCAACATGCGGTCCTTGACAATCCTCGCCGCCCTCCTCGGCGCGGTCTCGGCCGCGCCGACCATCAGCCCCAGTGGCTTCACCGTAGCTACTCCAGGCGGCATCAAAGACATCATCATCACCAAGGAGAACACCCTGAACGGCACCTACCACAGCCCCGTGACCCTAGTTGTTAAACCGGATGCCAAGCTTGCGTCCAGGGCCGCCAGTGGAAATCTGCCGATCCAGTTCGTCAACAAACTCGGCGGCGGCCAGGTTTATGCCTACATCAGCGGTCTGGATTCGGACGGCAGGGTTGTCTTCATCAGGGGAGACAACTCTCTGCTCTATCCGAGCTCCGGCGGCTCCAGCGTCCCGGCCCCCTTCGGCCAAGACCCGTCCATCGCCATGGCCGGCCAGGGCGGCACTTTGCAGGTGACATTGCCGATTGTCCTGAAGTCTGCCCGCATCTACTTTTCCATAGGAAAACTCAACTTCTTCATGGTCAAGACGCCGGCCGGCGACGGTCTTGTGCAGCCGTCGGCTGTCAACCCCAGCGACCCGAGCTCCGGAACGAACTGGGGGTTTATGGAGTTCACTTACGGCGACGACTTGTCGTTGTTCGCGAACATCAGCTTCGTGGACTTTGTCGGAGTGGCCATCAGCTTGGGTCTGACGGTGAGGAACGGCGGACCGACCCAAACGGTCCGTGGGCTCGCGGCCAACCCCGTCGCCTCGATCTGCAGCGCCATGGTTACTCAGTCGAACAGCGATCACTTCCCCTGGAGCCGCATGTGCGTCGCCAACAGCGCCGGCCAACCCCTCCGCGTGCTCTCTCCCAACAGCTACGGCGTGATGAACGCGGGAGACTTCCAGAACTACTGGTCTGGCTACATCGATCAAGTCTGGAGCTTCTACAGCCAGAACACGTTGACGGTCGACACCCAGACTGCTCCGGGCAAGGTGCAGTGCAGGGTTTCGGGCAACCAGCTCAACTGCGCCGGCGACAACCGCGGCTACGGCAAGCCGTCGGCCAGTGACATCTGGGGCTGCAACAGCGGACCATTCGCGATCCAGGGAGGGGACAACGGCGTTCACTTGGCCGTCGTCCCGCGCCTCTGCGCCGCCATACATCGCTCGACCTTGCTGATCGCGGGCGGCAACAACCAGCCGGGCCCGAGCTCGACGTTCTACCAGGGCAGTCCCACCGACCACTACAGCCGCCTTCTTCACCAGTTCGAGGTCGACCACGACGGATACGCCTTCGCGTACGACGACGTGACCATTGCCGGCGAAAACACGGCGGGCGTGGTCACTTCGGGAGCTCCGGGCATCTTCACCGTCTACATTGGCGGTCCGCCTTGACCTCGATTCCGTTGGGAATATTTCTTTGTATATATCTCGCTTGGTGCTCGACGCGTGCACACAGGGCCATTCTAGGGCGCGGCTTGAGGAGGGATAGTTGGCTCGGGAGGAACCTTTGGCTTCAGAAGATTCTGGTACATACTTTGTTCGGTACATACTCTCCCAGTTCACGTTGGCAGCCCGGTTTGTGCCCCTCCTGTACACATCACTGCATGCCATTGTCGTTGCAACGGGGACACGGAAGTCTAGCGGTCGCCTTTGTGCGTCAAACCGCGGCTGGCCGAGAGAGCCGGGGATCTCTAGTGCAGAGCTACGCGACGAATATCATTGTCTCAAGTCTCTCGTTCCACCCCTCAGCTCGGCACGTGCCTCGAAAGAACACGCTGGCCGCGACGGGCCGGGCTGTTTCAAGTCACGACCGTCCGCACGGCAAGGCGCCGTCTGCGGGTCGCGACCTGTGCTGCCGACCGTTGGCCGCAGAGGTGAGGGCGGGCAAAGACGGGGCCGGACGAGGCATCTCCAGCCGGCCGTGCGTGCCGTGCCGCGCGATGCGACGGCGTCGAAGTCGCGTCGCGCGAGGTGTGACGCTCCGTACGCCACAAGGGCCATCTCAAACCGCGCTCGAACCGCGCCCGTCTCCCTCGCAGCGCGTGGAATGGGCCCCTCCCTCCCCTCCCTACGGCGCACGTCTCGCACCGGTCCACGTCTCGCACCGGTCCACGTCTCGCACCGGTCCACGTCTCGCACCGCTTCTGCCGGGCCCTGCTCGGCGCCTGCATCCGCATGCGCAGCCGCTCGCCCGGCTCCGGTGGCGGCGTCGACTCGAGGCCGCCGTGGAACGGCAGCGCAGCCCCGCAGCCCACAGCGCCTAGCCGCTGGACGGACGCGCCTCCAGCGCCAAAACGGCAGCTGGACCGGCGCCGGCGCATGCACGCACTGGCGCTTGCTGGCCCGGGGCTGCGACAGGGGCTGTGGGAATGCTGCAGGTGCTGCCTGGATCCACCGCCGTTTGGACCGCGCCGCACCTGGGCGCCCTGATTCGCCCGGCCTGGCCTGTCAACGTGCCTGGGGCCGCCCGCCCGCGTGCCCGTCGCCGGCCTCCCCAACCGCTCCTGGTCCGCCGTCCGTCTCTGCTTTCTGTTGGCGCCTCATTTATCCATCCGCAGTCCTGCTCCTCGCCCGTCCTTGCCCAGGCACGCCTTCTTTGTTCGCCGCTGCCCAGCTCGAGCTTCTCGTTTCCTTGCCGCACCTTGGCTTTCCCGGCCATATCCCAGCGCTGCCGCCGCATCGCGTCACCGCCCGCCCTGGCCCCTCCCCGCCGCTGACCGACTGCACGCACGCTCGGCGTCATGGCCTTCACCAAAAAGATAGGCCGCGCCCGCCAATGGGCCGGCGAGAAGATGGGCGCCGAGGCCAAGACGGCGCAGTCGGACGAGTTCCGGACGCTCGAGGCGGAAATGGGCTTCCGCCAGAACGGTACGAGACCCCCCGGCCTGCCGTTGGTCGTGCCGCCGAAACTCATGGCTGACGCGTCGCCGCCGCTGCGACAGGCATGGAGAACCTGCAAAAGTCGGCCGCCGTCTACGTCAAGTGGGAGTCCCGCCGATGCGATGCCTTTGAAGACAAGAGCCGCAGCACCCCCTTCGCGCTCCTCGGCCGCTCCATGACTGCCCACGGCAACGACTTCGAGCCGGACTCGGAGTTCGGCCACTGCCTCGCCCAAGTCGGCCGCGCCAACGAACGCATCTCCGACCTGCACACCGGCTATGTCGACCAAGTCAGCACCGGCTGGCTGCAGCACCTGGAGCGAAGCGTCACCATGATGAAGGAGTACCTGGTATGCCCATCCACAGTGGGCGCTCATCCCATGAGCAGCCCGGCCCAGGCAGGCGGTACCTGCTAACCGCCCATGCACCCAGGCTGCCCGCAAGAAGCTCGAGGGCCGGCGTCTCGCCTACGACGCCAGCGTGGCCAAGATGCACAAGGCCAAGCGCGACGACTTCCGCATCGAGGAGGAGATGCGAGTGTGCAAGACCAAGTTCGACGACTCCAGCGAGGACGTCCTCCGACGGATGCAGGACATCAAGGACACCGAGGTGGAGAGTACCGGCGCCCTCACATCGCTGCTCGACGCCGAGCTGGCCTACCACGAGCGAGCCGCCGATGAGCTGCGTCGCGCACGCCAGGCCTTGTCCGACCTGAGCCCTTCTGCCGCGGCTTCCCAAGATGACGTTTACGTCCCCCAGGCTCGCTCCAACACGGCCCGCTCGTGGCCGGTCGCCGACGCCGACGAAGCTGCACCCACGCCCCGACGGGTGTCCATCTACCGGCTTGCCAGTAACCAAGTTCTGCCGCCGGGTCCGCCGGCGGCACCGCAACCCCGCACGTCGTCCGTGGTGAGGGCCGCCACGGTTGGGGCTAGGAGTGCCTCGTCGTTGGCCAATGCTCGGGCGCCTCCGAGGCTTAGGAACACGACGGACATGGCCGCATACGGGGGCAGAGGAGAAGACGTCTTGACCGACGACGAGTCGGTCGGTAGCGATGGCGCGAGCCTTGGTTGGGGGAACCGTAGTGCCAGCTCCACGACCAGTCACGACAGCTTCGCGCGCTTCAACGGCGCGCAGGTAACCAAGAAGGTACCGCCTCCACCCCCGCCGCCCGTCAACAGGGCGAAAAAGCCGCCTCCTCCACCGGTCCCAGCTCGGAGGGCCAATCTGGGGTACTGACGGGAAGTTCGTTGCGCTGGCCGCGAAATGCCAGATGACGCCTAACACGCCATGCTCGAACGAGGGCATTGGTTGCACGAGCCACTAAATTCTTGCCGGGGTCATTGACTGGGCTTGGGGGAAGGACGGGTATCAATCAACCCTCGTATTGAAATCGGGTCCGTAATAATGTGGAACGCGGGCGTTTTCGTGCCTCTCTCAACAATTCACGCGTTCGTCTACTGCGGACGTTTGCGAGCAAACCGTCCGAGTGAGTGATGACCCAGTCACGTGAGCCCCCACGCCGCCAACGAAGCCATTGGCGGACCGCTTCCAGCCCCGGCTCTACGCCGTCGACGAGAACGATCCCGAGCAAACACTGCAAACACCGGTCGGCATGGCCACCGAGGACGAGCGATATCGGCAGTCCAGCCAGTTCCGCCTCTGGTCGTGGTCGCCCTCGAGCCTCCGAGACCTGCGGCGCAAGACAAACTCCCTAGCCAAGCAGCAGATATCCGCCCGAATCAGCCCGACACCCGACTTCCTCACCCCCGACGAAGAAACGCGGCTCGTCAAGTTCTTCACCGTCGAGCTCATCCGCGCCGCGCAGTTCTGCGAGCTGCCCACCGAGATCCGCTCGACGGCGGCCATGTTCCTGCGGCGCTTCTACATCACCAACTCGGTCATGACGTACCCGCCGACCGAGCTGCTGAAGACGTCGCTGTTCTTCGGGTCCAAGGCGGAGGGGTTCTACCACCGGCTGGGCAAGTTGGCGGAGAAGTTCCCCAACACCACGAGCGAGCAGATACTGGCGGGCGAGTTCCTCCTGTGCCAGGGCATACGCTTCGCGTTTGACGTGCGCCACCCGTTTCGCGCGCTCGAGGGCGCCGTCTTGGAGCTGAGGAGGCGACGGCCTGGCGAGGAGGCGAGGATCGTCAGGGCGCATGCGCGCGCGAGGGAGATTCTCAAGTTCAGCGCGCTGGTGACGGACGTCTACTTTCACTACACGCCCAGCCAGATCATGCTCGCGGCCGTCCTCATGGTGGACCCGGGGCTGGTGGAAATTTTGCTGCCGAAGCCGCAGAACGGCAACGGCGCCACGGATCCGGCGGGGGCGCATGCAGGCTCGCACGAGAAGACGATGACGGTAATCGAAAGCTGTCGCGCCATGCTAGAAGAGGAACCTCCGGAACGGATGGCCGAGTACTGGGACACTGTAGGTCCTCTTTGCGCTGCCATGGCATCCCGCTGCCATTGCTGACTCTAGGCAGCCCGACATTGTCAAGTCGATGAAGCCGCTGCGGAAAAAACTACAAAAGTGTCGAGATCCAGATCGAGCCGACCTGGTGGCGCTGCAACGAGCCCGGCGGGAGCAGGCATCGGGGAAAGCGAAGAAGCCGGGCGCGACGACGGACGCGGCTGTGTTTGGCGATGGGGATGCGAGAGATGCGAAGCGCAGGAGGATCGAGAACGAGGACGGTGTGTTTGGGCTGCCGCTGATGGGATGATGCTGGCATCCCTGGAATCACCAACACACACACAGGCCGCGTCGTTCGAAGAAGGTGGTCGCGACCCGACCATTACGCCGCCTCGGCTTATGACGAGGCGGCCCTGGTGCCAATGTCTCGTACAGGGCCGGTTGATGGGTCTCACCCGGATGGAACGTCTCATACAAGACGTCATCCACAAGACGTCCGGGGGGAGCGCACGCGTGACTCGACGTGCGGCGTGGCAGCGAGCCTGTCGGCGCAGGTCCTGTTTGCGACGGAGGCGGGTTGAAGCTTGGAGATGCTGTCGATTTAGGCAGTAGGAGCATTCGGCCCTTTGCAAACCCATGGTCGAGGGCCATGGGTCGGTGGAGCTGACGGGCTTGGTATCAAGCAGCTTCCCGAATAGGGAGCACTGTCGTCCCTGCGGCATGCTCACAGATGGCAACGCCCCGGGCAACAGGAGTCGGGTAGACTGTCTAGACATGCAATAGACAGCCGTGTCAGTCACTGCGGGCGACGCAAGCCTTGAAATACCCATGTGGTCCCTCTCGAGGATGTCTGGGATGCTCGCCCGGCCGTCTGCCGACGACGGCATCTCGGGTGGCGCGGATCCGGCTAGATTCCCCCACGTGCGGAGCTGGGCCAGCGGCGGGCCGAACGCCTCACCTTGACGCGGATTTGACTGCCAGGTTCATGCCAAGGGCGCGGGGCCCGGATGCAATCCTTGACTATCCGGCCCGTGCAAGTGACGACGCTGAGCCGAACGTGGGACAGAGGCTCCAACCGCCCAGCCCACCTCCATCTGCCTCACCACATCAAAGCAAAGGAATAAGACAAGCTTCAAAAGCCTGCCGAAGCTCCCAAAAGAGCGGGACCGATCCCGACGACCGATCCCGACGCCCAAACGATGCATGCGCGGATGCCTGAGGGCCTCCGGCCGGCTGGGCCCGCGGCGAGAACCCGGACTCGCAAGTGGCACGCTGACGCCGACGAGAAATCGCGACAGTCATGGGACGCTACTGCACTTGTTCCCTGATCCGAGCCTTTCTTTCGCTCCTCGCTCCCCCTGGACCCGGCCATGTCCCGTAAGCCCACGCTCGTCTTCGTGCCCGGCGCGTGGCACAGCCCCGAGGTCTGGAGCAGGGTCTCGTCGGAGATCGAGGCCCGAAAGCACGAGTACAAATGCGTCCGCGTCGCGCTTCCGTCAACGCTGTCGCATCCGGCTGCGACGTTTGCCGACGACGTCGAGGCCGTTCGGGATGCCATCGTGGCGGAGACGACGCAGGGGCGCGACGTGGTCATCGTGGTCCATTCCTACGGCGGCCACGTCGGCAACAGCGCCATCAAGGGCCTCACGCGGAATACGCACGACGCCGCTCCATCGGCAAAGGGCTCGTCCGGCCACGTCGTCGGAATGGCCATGGTGGCCACCGGCTTCACCGTCACGGGGGTCAGCTTCATCGACGGCCTCGGCGGCAAGCCACCGCCGACATGGGCGGCGGATGAGGAGGCCGGCTGTGCCGCAATCGTCGTCGACGCACGGGACATGTTTTACCACGACCTCCCGGCGCAGGAGGGCACGCAATGGGTCGGCAACCTGCGCAAGCAGGCGCTGAAGCCGTTGATGGAGGGCGGCGAGCACGCCTATTCGGGCTGGAAGGACGTGCCGGTGTGGTTCCTGGCCACCGCCGAGGACCGGGCGCTGCCGGTCCAGGCGCAGCGTGCCTTTGTGCAGGGTGCCAAGGATGCCGGAGCGCATGTCGTTCTCCGCGAGATCGCGAGCAGCCACTCGCCGATGCTGAGCAGGCCGAAGGAGACGGCCGAGTTTATCCTACAGGCGGCGGCGTCCTTTGCGCCATGAGACATCGTCGGTTGGACGTGGACGCGCGTCCCGAGTCGTCGGGCACGCGTATCGGCATGGGAAGCAGATGCCAACGCCCCTCATGTACGAGTAGAGCGGCCGGGCAATTGCACATGCTGCATGTTGCCACGAAGCAAGCGGCTGGGCTGGGGCGTGAGTTCTCCGTGTATGGCCGGGTGACTCCGTCGACCGGTGATGACGAACGGCGGCAACTAGCGATAAGAGGCGACCGACTCCGCGCTCTGTCGAATTGAATGATGAGACAAGCTGCCGGGGCGCGCGTGCTGCTCCTTGGTGCGGCAGAGCATCGCATGCCCGGCGCGGCTCGTGGGCCGGCGGGGACGGGAGCGGCCGTGGCTGACGACGGTCTGGGACATCACGTTGCGAGCATCCATGGGTCAACCATAATCACTGCCTACCCTATACCCGCGCCATAGTCACCACCTACCATATACCTATTTATACAAGGATGCCTTCGAATTCTTTGGGGAAGCTCATGAATATGGATTCGGCAGGCTTGAATAACTATCATGGGGGAACTCTAGGACAGGAAGGGTGGGCGATGCACACATCTAATCAAACGAGAAGTGAAGCAAGTGATATACAAAGGCTCTTGTATTGATTACTAAAAGATGGTGGAAAATAGATCACTTTCATCTATGCCGTTGAGGCCTGTGATGCCTCATAACGTAGCCTTAGCTATTAATGCAAAGAGGCTGAATTCCTAAATTCACACGGCGAGTCATTAATACGGTAAGGGTATTGAAGGTGGTTGCGCGGCGGTTGCGAGCGGATGTGACGGCGGATGTGACACCTTGCCCGCATGGTTTCTCCCCTAGGAGATGCGCCTGAGGAACTAATCAAGAGGGAACGAATGTATCGTAGACTTCAACTCGGGAGAGTGGTCGTAAATCCACGCGGCAAGGAGTGCAAGACCATGAACCAGTTTTACGGAGGGCCTGTTTTTGATGACAGTAAGTCGCATAACCAAACATTAGGACGCTTTATCGAAAAGACGGAAAGACTTGGATGCCGCCCTACATAGACCAAATTCTCCGCAAAGACCGCCTCGGAGGAGGAAAGTTGGCCGATGCGGTGCCGAAACTGGCTGGCGATGAAAAAGAGATATTCCCGGACGTTGCTTCGTCCATGCTCCAGCGGCTGCCCGAGAAGAGGACGACTGCCAAGGAGCTGCTGCAACGTTCCTTCTTCGATGAGTTGTACGAAGCTCGTGACCGGTATCTGCAACAAAATCCTTGGTATTTGGAACGCCAAGGAAGATGTTGAATCGATAAATCCGAGCGTTTCGCCCAGCCAACGCTGTAGGTGTGGACAATTGTGCGTATCATATCTCTCACCGCACCTCACCTCGCCGACGAGATTGTTCTCCACCTAGATTAAGACGTAGGTCATAAATACGCAGGGAGCACGGAAGTGATCATATAATACTTGCTGGTCCGTCCTGGCCAAGGCGCCCAAGTCATTTGGAGACGGCGCAAACACGACATCATACAGATGTATTTTACTCTAGTTTATTGAGATACGAACGCTGGCGCGCTACCGTCCACCATGACTCAATTTCCTGTCGCAAGGAGCCCTGCCAGATCTCGTACTCCTCCAACAAAACCCACCATCAAGCAGTTTCCATTGCCTGAACTGTGTTGCTATTAATTGAGCCGGTGAACTTTGAGATGTAATGGACTACTGGTGGTTTCTGAGTAAACTCAAGGGGGGCAAAGTATGTCAACTCAAAGAGCCTGTATTCGTACGGCGTCCCACCCTCGACAAGGACCTTTATCATGTCCAGCCTGCTCGACCCGTATCTGACATATGCCACTCGGCAGGCTTGAGCTAAGAGTCGTGATTTCGCTCATGAGCTTCTTCACGTTTGCTATGGCCGAGGCGATTTGTGAAGCCTGGTCGAAAACTACCCGCTCGCCTTTGATCATTTGTGAGCTGCGCTTTGGACACTTGAGACGCAGAAGATTGCTGCGACCTCGGGGAGAAGCTGCTGTCCGAGTGGCCTAGCGCCTGGCTGACGGATGCCGTTTCAGAAGAAGCTTCCTCGGGCCAGCCGGTAAACGGATTGTACTTGGCCTCCGACGGCGGCTGACTTGTGCCTATAGCTGTAACATGATGTTGTGATGGCCCTGGAGCAGGACCTGCCTGGCTGCCACTGCGGGAGCCGCCGAAATCTTGCGACCAAGTTGTGTTGGTGAAGTGCTGCACTCCGTGCGCAGGATCGCGTGCCTTTAACGCAACCGACGCAGTCGAGGCCCGGAACGTGGTTTCGGCGGACGGCAGCGTTATTGGCCGAATGATCCCCATGGGTGCTGGTGGGATATCCGTCATGGACAGAAACTCCCATCGACCTGAAATATGCTCTGGAGGCGCAGCATTTCGCGGTTGGTGCGTGTAACCTGGGTGGTTGGCATTGTAGCGCTGTGAGCTGCCATCGAAGGGCCGTTCAGAGTTCTGGGAGTTGTCGCTGGAGTTGGTACGAGCGTCGTTACTAGGTCGGTAGCCGTTCCCTCGCCCGGAATCGTAGTAGTGGTCCCGATCCATAGCGCCGGTGAGAGGCTATCACGGGCTGCTCGTTTGCTTATGCGAGGCGACGTGTCAGACACGACGCGAGAATTGACGATGGCGATGACGCTCGGGGCAGCAAACTCTCCACCGCACAGGCAGAAGTTGTGGCTGGCAGGGATACGGAATAATTCTACTTCAAATGCTTCCGTTGTTTTGTCGCTGGAGGGTCGATCGAGTGAGAAATGCAACGGGAGACAGGGGAAGTGGGAAAATGGTAGAAGGAGACGGAGGAGGAAGAGGAGGAGGAGAAGGGGAGGAGAGGAGAAGAGGGCCGAGTTTTTTAAGGTAGATACTGGTGCCGATGGCGCGCCCGCCCGGATATTCAGGCACTCAAAGAAACAGAGCACAGGCTCACGGCTGCACCTAACAGCCAGCTGTCGGTTGGCTGGCAGTATTCTGTTAACATCCATTGTCACCTCAACAACAAAGTGAGCCACTGACCCGAAAGTGTTCATTCAGAGAGGCAAGGGTGGAGTGAATATGCGACTCTGGAAGCAACGCATCAAAATGGACATGTCTTATGAAAGGCTGGATGGAGTATTTGCACAGACCGTAAAGAACGAAGCCCACCACCACTCAAGTACCGTGTGCGCGGAACAGTGTGTTGATGGGAAGATCCTGGGATCAAAGCACGAGTGAACGATAGCGATGGCTGATCAAGCCCTTTGGCATCGTTTGGACATGGGTGAATGCATGTGAGACAGTGACTCAAGGATCAGTACCACTCGGAGCATGGTGCTCTCTGTGCGTCAGGGCCGCGTTCAAGGCTTGATGTTGGGTAGTGTTTGGACAAAGATTCAGGAGTTTAGAATGCGCCAGATGATGAATGGGTTGTCATTGTCCCAAGCCATCCGTCATGGTGCTCATCGAAGAACCTCGTAGCAAACGTCACTGCCTTTTTATTACCCAACAAATGGAAGCTTTCAAAGGCGTGCTGGGACGCGGCGTTATCCAATGAAGAAGCCCGCCATCGGCAAGCTCGAGAGCGAGACGCCCGTCTCTTACGTCCCGGACGAGTTTAGGACACGAGGAACGGGTGTAGGTCTGAGGCTGGGGCTGATCTTGCCGACTGAGGTTCCGGATGGCTTGTTCGGCGAGCACGCCGGGCATCTGGCTATTGAACTTCGGAGTGGCATGAGGGGAGTCTAGAGAGCAGATAGCCTCGTTACCCCGGGAAAGAAGCGTGGACCGAGTAGAAGCAGTGGCGGCTCAAGATAGTGATCTTGCATGGATGTGGTATGAATGATAAGACGACCTACTATCATGATAACACGCGTCTTCAGGGTTTTGATGAATGGGCTTACCAATTGTGGTCATGGTTGCGGTCTGCCACGGCTTCGTACCGCCATCCGCCAACCCGTTTAAGATGATGCGGGAGACTTACAGACAGTGGCATGACCGGCAAGACAGAAGAGGTGTCGTGAAATCGTAAATCGGTCTTATTCTAGAGAGTAGATTGCAGCAGATACTGACTACGCCATCCTGCAAGGGTAGCTAGCACCCGTGCTGTGCCTCTTCAAACCAAAATGTGGCAGCAGCCGAGCATGGCCTGAACCATTTAAAGCATCTCGACTCCTTAACTTGGCATCCGAATGGCCCTCTTCTTCAGCACGGCTGAATTCTCATTCAGTCCGTGGAAGTCGTGCGCATCCAGACACGCCTGCCGACTCAGCAGCACCGCCGCCGCCGACCTCTCCGTCATCTCTGCCTCGTACTCATCGACAGCCACCTGCATCGTCTTCTCACCCGTGTAAATCTCCCGAATCGCCATGTACAGGTGGTACGCATCGAGGATGCCGTGGTTGCCCGCCTCGCCGCGGTACATGGTCATGGCGTGGGCGGCGTCGCCGACGAGTGTCACGCGACCGCCACGGTTGTCCCATGGCTGGCACGGCCAGTCCTGCGGGGCGATTGTCAATATGGCCGCCGAGGGCGGGATGGAGTTAACCACGTTGCGCAGGACGGGGTTGAACTCGGCGGCGCGACGCTTCATCTCAGCGACACAGGCGACGTCGGTAGGCGGCACTTCGTCGGCGGAGGCATCCTTGACGAGCCACGAGGTGATGACTTGGATGCGGTAGTGCTCGTTGGCGGTGCCCGCGGACTTGTTGGTCTCTGGGGTCTCGAGCATGGAGACCCAGAGGAAGTTGCCCGTCTGGGGGTGGCAGCCCTGGAAGAGCAACGGGTCAATCTCCCGCAGAGGCTTGACCTCCTCGGGGCTTATGTCTATGGCGGCGCCGACCATCCGTACAGGAAGCGGGTGGTTGCGATAGCCATCCGGCACGAGGAACTTCCTGGTCCGTGAGTTAGAGCCCTCGGCGCCCACGAGCATGCGTCCGTCGGCTGACGTCCCATCGTCAAACACGGCCCTTACGCTGTCGTCATCCGCCAGCGGCTGCACGTCCGACAGGCGCTTGCCCCAGCGGACGGACTCGGCGACGCCCTGCAACAGAGCCTTGCGCAGCTTCTCGCGGTTGACGCGGCGGCGCTCGTTGGGCGGGATGCGGAACTTGGTCTCGAGGGTCTCGAGGTTGAGGAAGAGGAAGTTGCCCTTGTCATTGCGGCCGACCTCGGGGTCGACCTGGACGTCGTCGACGGCGGCGAGGGTGGGCTCGTCAAGGAGCTGGCGCAGGAAGGGCAGGACCCAGTGCAGCGTGATGGCCCAGCCGTGGGGACGGGCGTCGATGTGGGCGTCGCGCTCGTAGATTTCGAACGGGATATTGGCCTGCGGTGTTGTCATCAGTCGATGTGCGGCCATACGGCGTGTGAGTGCGGAGAGCGGCCAAGCTTGTGTCCACAAGCAACTCACTTTCTTGAGGCCGTGGGCGAGGGTGAGGCCGACGACGCCTGCGCCGATGATGATGACCGGTTTGGCAGACGAGGCCATCGTGGTCGACGGCGCTATGCGTTGCACACACCGGCTGTAGAGATGCCGCAAAGGGACGAAAAAGGCCTTCAACTGCGTCAATTTCGTGGTCTTCTGAGGAGTATGTTGCAGATGCTCTGCTGATCTGATCTACTGCATCTCGTTTGCTAGACTTCCTCTATTCGCTAGGTTACCCCCCTTGCGTTAGCTCCGAGCTGCTCCAGTAGTAAGTAATATTAGCCACCTCGGCCAAAATGCGCACCGGTGAATCGGTCGTTATAGCTGTCGACCTGACGTTGAGGCCAGTCAAGAACCTCGCGTAGCCGCCGCCTATTCGTAAATGCACCCGACGCATCTGGACCTTTGACACACGCAGGTTCGTGGGCGACTGAAAATGATGAGCTGTAGTGGTCTAGGGTAGGCCATGACAACTGGCGGTTTGTGGCGGGGATATGATGTACCGATCCGCGGCTAAAATATTAACGAGCAGCGACTGCGACAAGCTCCGATTTATTTTGCCACGCTTCTCTGACGCGACACGACAGACCTCCCTCCCCTCCTCTCGGTTGCAGAGGCTGTATCGTAGTTCTTCCGTCTGCGTCGCAGAGAACAATGCTAGTCGTATCGCGCCGAGATACGTCGCTCTTCTTGCCGTGGGCCGCCCAACATGTTTACCTTCTGTCCCCTCCAGGGCGCCCTCTCCGAGTCGACGGCCTCGCAATCCCTCCTGGAGCTCGATGGAGGGGTCAAGCTGCTCGTCGGCCTGGGGTGGGATGAGTCGTTTGATGTGAAGAAGCTGGACGAGCTGGAGAGGTGAGTTATCGAACCTCAACCCAATCCCGACTTTGCCATCGCTGACGAGCCTCTGTGCGACAGACAAGTACCGACGCTATCCTTGGTCCTCCTCACGCACGCAACAGCATCTCACCTCGCCGCATACGTCCACTGCTGCAAGAACTTTCCCCTCTTCACGCGCATCCCCGCCTACGCGACTCGACCGGTCATCGACCTGGGACGCTCCCTGACCCAGGACCTATACTCGTCGACCCCCGCCGCTTCCACCACCATCCATCAGGGCGCGCTCTCCGAGATTGCGTATGCGTATTCCCAGACCGCCACGACTGCGCAGAACCTTCTCCTCCAGTGTCCCACCCCGGAGGAGATCGCCCGGTACTTTGCTCTCATACAGCCCTTGAAATACTCCCAACCGCACCAGCCACTACCGTCACCGTTCTCTCCACCGCTCAATGGACTCACAATTACTGCATACAACTCGGGACATACGCTCGGTGGCACGATATGGCACATTCAGCACGGCCTGGAGTCGATTGTCTACGCGGTGGACTGGAACCAAGCCCGAGAGAATGTATTTGCAGGCGCTGCCTGGCTCGGAGGAGCTGGAGGCGGTGGTGCCGAGGTCATTGAGCAGTTGCGCAAGCCGACAGCCCTGATCTGCAGCAGCCGCGGGGCGCAGAAGAGCGCACAGGCTGGTGGCCGCGTCAAGCGAGACGAACTCTTGATCGACACGATCAAGGCTTGTGTTTCCAAGGGAGGCACCGTCCTCATCCCTGTTGATTCGAGTGCCAGAGTCTTGGAAATGTCATACCTTCTGGAGCATGCGTGGAGAGCGGACGTCTCGTCTTCAGACGCGTCATTGAAGTCGGCGAAGCTCTATCTGGCGGGCCGAAACATGTCGAGCACCATGCGATACGCCAGGAGCATGCTTGAGTGGATGGACAACAATATTGTGCAAGAGTTTGAAGCATTTGCGGAAATCCAGCGGAGGGTCAATGGCACCAACGAGAAGAAAGAAGGCGGGCCATTTGACTTCAAGTACCTACGGCTTGTCGAACGAAAGGTGCAGATTGCCAAACTACTGAGCCGCAGCAACGACAATGGCGAAACAGGAGGCCGCGTTATCCTGGCTAGCGATACGAGCATGGAATGGGGCTTCTCCAAGGATTTCCTCAAGGGGCTGGCCCAGGATGCGAAGAATTTGGTGATTTTGACAGACCGGCCGAGCATGACCAACGATGATACCCCCTCTGCTGCGAGGACTCTGTGGGAATGGTGGAAGGAGAGGCGGGACGGGGTGTCGGTGGAGCAGACCAGCAGTGGAGACAACATCGAAATGATCTACGGTGGTGGCCGCGAGCTGGAAATCCGCGAGGCAACTCGCCAGCCCGTGGAGGGCGATGAGCTTGCAGTGTACCAACAATGGCTCGCCACCCAAAGGCAGCTCCAGGCGACGCAGCAGGCAGGCGGAGTCGCGGCGCTGGAAGCGTCCGCCGATGTCGACGACGCGTCCTCGGAATCGTCGTCTGATTCGGAGGGCGAGGATGGCCAGCAGCAGGGCAAGGCGTTGACCGTGTCCGCCACACTGGGCCAGGCTGGCCGTAAGAACGTGGTGCTCAAGGACGAGGACTTGGGCATCAATGTATTGATAAAGAAAAAGGGCGTGTACGATTTCGACTCGCGGGGGAAGAAGGGCCGAGAGAGGTCGTTCCCCATCGCCATCAGGAGGAAGAGGACCGATGACTTTGGAGATCTGATTCGACCGGAGGACTATCTGAGGGCGGAAGAGAAGGAGGAGGACAATGCCGACGGCGGTAACGTGACCGCCGAGGACGACAAGCTGGGCAAGAAACGCAAGTGGGATGACATCGCAAAGAACAACTCCGGTCACAACAAACGGCAACAAATGAACAAGGCCCAGGCAGCAGACAAGGTGGACGGAACAGGTGCCGCAGATGGGTTCGAACACGATGATCTGGACAATGTGGAGGACGCAGAACCTGAAGAGCCGGTTGGCCCATCCAAGCTCGTCTACAGCTCCGAAACGGTGGCCACCAACCTGCGCATCGCCTTTATCGATTTTAGCGGCCTGCACGACAGGCGAAGCCTGGACATGCTCATACCCCTGATTCAGCCGCGAAAGCTGATCCTGGTGGGTGGGAACCGAGACGAGACGATGGCCCTCGCGGCGGACTGTCGGGCGGCGCTGGGCGTGGACGGCGACAAGGCGGTGGATGTGTTTACGCCCGAGGTCGGCGTCTGGGTCGATGCGAGTGTCGATACCAACGCTTGGGTTGTCAGGCTGGCGGACCCGCTGGTCAAGAAGCTCAAGTGGCAGAACGTCCGCGGCCTGAGCATCGTCACCCTCAGCGGCCAGCTCCTCCCTCCCGCCAAAGAGTCCGAAACCTCCCTGTCCCCTGACGATGAGAATCCCTCCAAGCGCCAGAAAACGGAAGCAGCCTCGTCCACGGCCCTCACGCCCACCTCCACATCCGCACCCGCAATCCCCCTACCCACACTCGACGTCGTTCCCACGAACCTCCTCTCCGCAGCTCGCACCGCCGCCCAACCGCTGCACGTTGGCGACCTGCGCCTCGCTGACCTGCGGCGCGCGATGCAGGGCTCCGGCCACGGCGCGGAGTTCAGAGGCGAGGGCATGCTTGTGGTCGACGGCACGGTCGCGGTGAGGAAGACGGCGGAGGGGAGGGTCGAGGTGGAATCTGTCGGTGTGCCGACGGTGGGCAGGAGGAGTACGCTGTATGAGGTGAAGAGGGCCATCTACCAGGGGCTGGCCGTCGTTGCCGGCGCCTAACGGGGCGAGGACGTGTGTTTGTACGTGTGCCTGGGCGAAGGCGGATTTGTACGCATTTACGGCCGGAACGGCTCCAGGGGATATTGGAAGCGAAGGACTCTAGGCATCTGCTAGCATACAGGCTGAATTTCAGATGAGAATATCTCTCTAGACCAGGGGTGGTATGACGAAAATGCCCACCTTGTACGAACGTCTATTTACTCCTCAACCCAAGGGGCGCACAAGTCTTGACAGGCAGGCCCCCATTCCCAAACAATTCGCGTGATTAGTGTACATCCGTCCCAAACAAACGCCCAGCAATGCACGCTAGTCCAAAATCTCTCTACACGCGGCGCTGTGGACTGTTGCCAGCCTCAATATCGCCCCCCTCTTCTGGAGACAGGCCTGTCCATCACGTCGCCTGCTTCATGTGCATCATCTCGTACTCTCCCGCACCGTCCCGGCCCCGTCCGCGGCCCCGTCCGCGCGAAAAGCCTGACCCGTCATCATCGTCGATCGGGGCACCCATCTCGCCCTCCTCCGCGGCAGACTGGGCGCTTGACGGAGTGGCGGTGGTGCCGGAGCCGAGGATGCGTCCGCCGCCGAAGAAGACGGGCTGGAGCTCGCGGTAGCGGCAGCCCCACATGCCGAGGGCGACGGCGGCGGCGGCGGAGCCGAGCATGGTGGCCCACCACATAGAGTGCCGAGGTAGGGAGCGGGTGTAGACGGTGGTGAGGACGAGGTGGAGGAAGTGGACGGTGACGGCGAAGTCGGGGACGAGCTTGCTGCGGGCGATGAGGACGACGATGGCGACGGCCCTATCGGATAAGAACACACCATGTTAGCATGTCCTCCAGTAGACACGTCCGGCAAGGAACTGCGAGGGAAGAAAAGGGGCAACGTACATGCAGAGCCCTCCGTCGAGGAGCCAGACAAACGACATGAGCCACCCCCTTGTCGTGTCGCCGCGGACGCCGTCCCAGCCGAGCACCATGTCGAGGCTAAAGGACATGCCGGCGACGAGCGCGGTGAAGAGCATGAGGACCAGGGCGGCGGCGTAGAAGAGCGCCTGCAGGATGGCGATCTGGGAGGCGATCTTGAGTGGCTGGAGCTCCGAGAGTGCGCCGGCGCGTGGGGGGCGTCTTCGTCGGGGCATGGTGCGGTGGTGCTACGTCTAGTAGCCCCGAAAAGGGGTCTAGAGGCGCGGGAGGGAGGATATAGAGCAGGCTGAGGGTGTCGTCGGGCGATGGAGGCTATCGTCGTCGCATGTCTGTCCGTCACATCAACACCAGCAAGCAGATGCGCCGTGATGGTCGAACCAGGACCCGTGCCGACTGGCTTTCAAACGCACAGGGAAAACAAAGCGATGGACAGTGCTTGGAGCAGGTCAAAAGGGAGATTGGGTGCAGCTGACTTAGTCGTGTCGTGAGGGTCACGAGACTGCAAAGCGCATGGAGGTTGTTGGCAACATGGACGGACGCGGTCTGCAGGGGGCAGCCGCGGCCTCGTTTCCGTTCGGCGCTAAGACGGATGGGGTTCACCGCCTTGGATTCTGCCGGATCGTCATGGGGCGGGCCTCGATTCCGGGGGGGCATACGAAGTACACATACGAGCATCGTCCAAGCCATACCCGACGCTGCAACGGCAGGCATTGAACCAACTACACACGACTCAAGCGAGACGACCGATTTTTTTCTCAACGAGTCGACGCCTCTAAGCGCCCCAGTCCGAAGGCTCCCCGCCTGGAACCTGCAGCGGCACACGAGAACTCCCCTCTCGGCAACGCCACAACAACGTCGCCCACAGTCGCATCTACATCAACCCACAACACGCCATGGGCTGGTGGCCCTTTTCCTCCGACACCCGCGGCGACGCCATCCGATCGGGCGACGCCATCCCCACGCGCGCGGAGCGTCGGCAGTGCTGGGCCGCGCGCGACGCCTACTTCGGCTGCCTCGACGCGCACGACATCCTCGATGCCAACAAGGACGCCGCGGCCGCGCAGCGCGCCTGCCCGCGCGAGGGCGCCGACTTCGAGCGCGACTGCGCGGCCGCCTGGGTCAAGTACTTCAAGCAGTGGCGCGTGGCGGATGCGCAGCGGCGGCGGCGGCTGGATGAGCTACGGAGGCAGGGCGCGCAGGAGATGAGCGTGCAGACGACGTTTGCGCCGGAGGGAGGCGTGGGCGAGAAGGGCAATGGGAGGGAGGACATACAGGATATGCTGGAGAGGAAGAAGGCGAGGTAGGGGCTTGTTGCGGAGATGGATGCCGCTGGGGCATTGTATGATTGCACCGTGTAATACACTACACCACCACGCACACAATAGCATGGACTAGCCGGCCGTATATGACCACTGGTACACGACCGCTTGCGGCTGCAGGTAGGGGACTACTCGTATTTGAGATGCAACCCCGATGGATAACAAAACCATGACAAAGCCCCATGCCTCGAGTGACGTAGATGGAAATGCGGCTGTCATGAAGGGACAGCACGGGGCCCAGAAAACACGAGAACGAGTGCTTCATCCCCCGTCAGGTGCGAAGCAGGCGGACGATCAATCCTAGCTCTTTTCCATACAGCTGAATGCTCATGAGCAGAGGCATCCGGGCAGTTCTTCCCCTTTAAGCGCCGGCACGCGCCGAAGCGTCTCGCCTGGTCCGTGGCCTTCCGCGTCGTCAGGTCATTGGGTATTAGACATTACTGTACGAGTACTGTACTGCATCCTAATCCTAACCCGGAGCGCCTCCTGGGCCATGGTCAGCACGCTAGCAGCCATGATCAAATGGTGCATGCGCTAGCGATGGTGATCCTTGTCAAGCTGCGGTGCCATCATCATCGCTCGGACGGCTCGCCTCTCACCACCGACTGCACCACTATGCTCCACACGAACCGCCTGACCTCCTTGCGGGAAGCTCGCAATTATTTTCTCCACCGTCTCCGTGCAGCTTATAAGCCTCAGCCCGCGTCCGCCGCTCCCGCCTCGCCCGACACCGTCTCGCCGCGCGCCGGCATCGAACCGCTGCTCCGACGAACGCTTCCGGCCTGGGCCCAGACATCAGCGAGCGGCTCGCACCGTGCGAACCGACGCCCAACCACGTGGGGCCCGTGCAGCTCCTTCGCGCCATGCAGACCTGACGAGCGCTCCGGATCTCACTCGCTCCGGATCTCACTCCCTCCGCCCCTCGCCGCTCCTCTCCGCTGCTCGCTGCTCGCATCGTCGTCGTCCATTGCTTATCGCGCTGCCGTGTGGCGACGACGACGGCTTCGAATCTGCCAGCGCCCGGCGCAACCTCTCGGCTGCTGCGACACCGGCGGCCGCCTCGCTTCGTCCGCGCTCCATTTCGTCTTGCCGCCTCGATCCGCTTGGCTTTGGTCCGATAGGCGAGGGCAAGGCGAGGCAGGGCCAGGAAGGCAAGGCCGAACCAACAGAGCAAACAAAACTCTGTTCCCCTCAGCCGCCATCATGGACTCGTACGTCGCTCCTCCTCCTCTCCTTGTCCTCCTCTCCTTGTCCTCCTCTCCTCGTCCTCCTCTCCCAGCTTCTGCTGAGCCCCCGTATCTCGCACTCTGATTCCCCCAAGGCGGGCCATGCCCTGCTTCTGAGCCGCGACACGACACTGCAATCCGCATCGCCACCCCGCCATGCCGATAGCCGGACGAGACCATGGCTGTGGCTAACCTCTTCTCCAGCATCATCCATGTGGCCGGCTGGTCCCAGCATCATCAGCCCTCTCGCCCTCCCTCGGGCCGCTCCTTCGGCCACTTCCGCTCCCTTTCCTCCGTCGCCGCGGCGACATCTGCCTCGTCTCCGTCGTCTCCGAGTCCCCAAAAGGCGCGGTTGCCGCCCAAGTCGCCGTCGACTTCACAGCTGCCCACCGTCTCCTTCACATCCTCCCACTCTGCACCCGTCTTCAGCAGCGACGACATGAGCACCTTGCCCGACCCTCGCAGCCGCGCCCTGAGCCCAGCCAGCGAAAACGGTTCATCTAGTCTGAGCCACCACCCTGATCTCGACGACGAAGTGGCCAAGCTAAGCACAAAGCTCATCAACGCCATCAATCACCAGACCTTCCTTGACGACACCCTGTCTGCCACCCGCCATGACCTCCAGTCCGCCCGGGATCGCATTCGAGAGCTGGAGCGCCAGAACCAGACTCAGCGCGCCATGATGGCAGGTGACGTTTGGGTCCGTCGATCGACCCTGGATGCCGAGAAGAAGGCCATGCAGGCGGACAAGAAGATAATCCAGGCCAAGTTGGCCGAGGAAACGACGATGCGCCTTGACACGGAGAAGGAGAAGAGAAAAATCGAGCAGGAGCTCGAGAATCTGACCACTGCACTCTTCGAAGAGGCGAACAAGATGGTCATTGCTGCCAAGGAGGAAGCTCAGGCGCAACATGAGGCCCTGCACCGCAAAAACGACCAGCTTAAGGCTCAACTGGCTGATTCGGAGAGCCTCCTCAAGTCCCAGCAGGAGCAACTTTCTGAGCTGAAGAATGTCATGGAATGCATGGCATCCGAACACGGCGACCAGACCCATGGCACGGCTCCGTCGTCCCCTCAAGTGGCCCGATTCGAATCCGCAAACGAGGACCATCCTCCACCTGAAGGTCTGAACGGTGCTCTACCCACATCCGAAAGCCTGCCCCCCTGCAGCCCAACGAGTCTTCAGCATCTTATTCAGCCCGTCCTCCGTACCGACTTGGCCTCCTACGAAGACTTTGTGACCCTCGCCCACGTCTCCAACCAACGCCGCGGCAGCCGCGTCTCATCGGGCTCCATTGGCGGCTTGACTGCCTTGTCGCTGGGTCTCGGTGGCTCTACCTCCAGCGCACACACCAACAACGCTTCCACGGCATATTTCAGCGCCCCCGGCCCTACCACCAACAGCGCTCCCCAGTCTCCCAATACCCCCGCTTCAACAACCAGCGCCAGTTCTACGACTGTTGCTGGGGCCCCGCTCCCAAACCTCAAGGACACAAAGTTCTACAAACGTGTGGTCGCCGAGGATATTGAGCCCACGCTACGTCTCGATACAGCGCCGGGCCTTTCGTGGCTCGCGCGTCGATCGGTTCTGACGTCCATGGCCGAAGGCTCCCTAGTTGTGGAGCCTGTCCCCCAAAGCACTTCGTATATGTCTGTGGCCAGATCTCAATACTATCCGTGCTCATTATGCGGCGAGGCCCGAAAGAGCACAGAGCACTTGCGCAATCACCGCTTCCGGACAAGTGAGGCTGACTCGGCGCAACGGTACCCGCTGTGCAGCTACTGCCTTGCTCGCGTCCGCTCTACATGCGACTTCCTCGGGTTTCTCCGTATGGTCAAGGATGGCCATTGGCGAGCAGATGATGAGGACCAGGAGAAGGCGGCATGGGAGGAGAGCGTCAAGCTACGAGAGCAAATGTTCTGGACACGAATCGGCGGCGGTGTTGTCCCGGCACCCCAAGTAGGGGCTCCGGCTCCGGCGGGGACGGATGAGGACTCCCGCTCGAGCCAAGACAACGGCACAACGGCGCATGCTGAGAAGCATACCTTGGAGAAGAATGACGGCACAAAACCCGCAGATGGAGCGGACTGCGACGGTAGTGTACCCCAGCAGGCCCATCCAGCGGCAGTCAAGGAGCCCCAGACGCCTCCCGAGCAGACCGAAGGTCGAACGAGCCACCGCAACTCGACAGAGTTACACGATACACCAAGCCCATCCGACTTGGAGGACGCAAAGCGCCAAACAACCACGGCAGCAGAGTAGCCCCCACCACCACCACCACCATGGACACAATTATCGTACATTCCTCACCATCATTCTCACGCGCCAACACATCTTTTTTTTTTTGATAAATCCAAATAGAGTGTATAATAATCTTGCCTCCCGTGAACACCGGGGCTTGAGCGGCCTCTTTTCTTCTTTCCTTTTCTGGCAACTTTTTTGGGTTTGGGGCAAAAGACCGAGATGAAACGTGTCAAAGCATTTCTGGAGTTCGAG
>NRSZ01000823.1:17790-51402 GCA_002901185.1 Tolypocladium capitatum
CCCCGTTGGACAAAGCTCGCAAGACCGACTCACCGTGTACTCGTTCGGGCCAGGTCAGTCGGTCTCTTGCAGCTGCATGCTGAACAGGCCCCGTCGTCGTGCCGTTGGGTCGCATTGTCTTGGGCCACCACTGGGTGTGCCAGTACCCTGTACCGCATCATCTCCGCGAATCTGGTATTATCCTCGGCATCCGGGCGGCTCGCTCTGGCCAGCGCTGGGCTGCGCGGTCCTGCATCTGTGACCCGGGCGTTCTCATGCGACTCATCTCGGTGATTTCGATGGCAGAATTCGTTGCATGAGTTTGCCGCTTCCAGGCAGTAGTAGGGCTCTTCCTTATGTTGGCTACAGAACTGACAATTGTGTAGTGACGAGATCCCTTTGCCTTCTCTGCCCAACGAAAGCCTCGAGGCCCGTTTTCCGTTTTTCGGCTCATATGTTGGCTCCTTTTCCAATTAGGAGCTCAAGCAAGGTCCATATTCACCCTCAGGCAAGGCTGCGCGCAATCAATCTGCCTAACCCACCTCGCTCCTATGATTATATGTCAGAAGGTGCAAGCCGAATCGGATCTGTCGCGGAGCACTCTCGCTCGCCATGTCAAGTGACGTTGGCTTCGGTTCCCAGGTACTCTACCCCCTGGGCCCACCATGAACCGGAACGTGCTGGACGTCGCAGGGTTGGCAGTCCCCGTGATAATATACTGTCTTAGCTCCAGGAGTGGCGGCTACCGAACAACATGACAACGTGCCAAGGGTCGCCAATGCAGGTCGCTTATCGACGAACCCAAGTCCGGTAGCTTCTTGCGAACTCGAAGACAACAAACCCCGGGCCATAAATCTCCGACGCCCACACGATGATCCAGCGGGACCCCGGCCAAGTGTCGTCGTGAGGCGATCGGCCTTTGCCTTGCCAGATGAGCAGTGGAGTTGCGTTCCTGCTTCGGCTATCTTCCCGGCGAAGTGACACTGGTCGAGCAAGCCGCTTCGGCAAACGGAAGTGACAGTCCGCCCGCTGCAACGCGAGATGCTGTGAGGTGACGTGACCGGTGGACGGGGGGTGGGCTCGGCGGGGAGACACGACGTTCAACAACACGTGGAGCAGGGGGAGAGCGGCCAGCGGCAGCACAGGCCAAAGTCGAGTGCGACCCAACTTTTATTTTACGCAGATTTTGATGCCGCCGACCTTCCCGTTGGCGATGGAGCTGGGTGCTGCTGGCACTTCGGAGAAAGCTCCTGCGTCGTCCAACCATCGACTCATCCCAAGCATATGAGAGCAGAGCATGGATTGCTATGAGGCCTTTTCAGAACCGCGGTCTACCCGAGTGTCGATGAGGATTGGATCACTCCTCCGCGTCATATATGACGACTGGACTCACACCACTTTCAACGCCCTGCATGCAGCCCTCTTCATCATCTGACGGCAACCAGCAGAGTCCGATTCACCTGTTAGCCCCTACGGGAGGCCCAATATGTCGCCGCATTCTTATTACAGACCCCTCGCAGTCGTCATCGAGGTCCCGGGCTCGAGCGTTTGCTCCTCCTGTGCGCCATCTCGTGGTCTGAGCGACGGGTAGATGCCGCAACCAGTCCAGTTCACGCGGCACGATGACAAGCAGCGCCGTCGTTAGAACCTCATGTTTGAAGCCGTAGATGTTTGAGCTTCAATGCAGACGTCGCCGCTTCTGGTGCCCGTCCCCCGTCGCACCCCAAGTGCCGAACCAGCGCCGCCGCTCCGCTCCCCCGTCGGCAACATGCAGCATCGCCGTCCCGCCAGCAACAGTGCTCGCATCTGTTTCTGGCCGCCTGGATTGTTCTGGGGGTCGAAAAAGGCAGCCGGGGCCCGGCGAGTGGTGGCCGTGTGTGTCTCTGTGACACCCCTCGACCGGGAACGCGTCCTAGATGGGCATCGACGTCGCAGGAGGAGTGCCCGTCCCTTCTGCGATATATTGCTCTCTCGATAGGCAGGCCGCGGAGGTGTGTGTGTCTCTCTCTTGCAGTGAGGCTATTATGCGCATCGGCCTGAACATCAGTCCATACAACCACCGATAACAGCAGCCGTACGTTGTCATCCAAGTCAGGGGCTACACCACCCACCCCAGCGCCCAAAACCACATACATCTACAGACAGACGGTCTCCCCCCGATTCAGCCACCCCCCTAAAGTAATCTTGGCCCATCGCACGGGCCCTGCCCGCATAATGGTGGTTCAGTTCAGTTCTGCTTTTTCGGGCCATTCCTTGAGCCCTTTTCCCCGAAGACCTGCATGTAGGCTGACTCTTTCGCAGCGCCGAGCCCAGGCCCCTTGTTCGGCGCTTGTTTGTCCGGATCCGGCCAGACGCATGCATGCTGCATGCCTGGGATCATGCGCACACTTGCGCGCACGAGGGCCGAATCTCGCCGCGGCGCTGTGCTGCTGCTGCTGCTGGGGGGGAGGCGTGCAGGCATCACATTCCCGGATCGCTGCAGGACGTGTGCAGTTTGGGGTGCGCTTGCGAGACGGGAGGGCACAGGATACAAGGCACTTGTGTTTAAAATACCCGATGCCAACGTAGGCCCTTGAAATACGTGTTAAAAGTGGGTGCTTCACGATGCCTGCGTCCCGGTGATGTCGGTGATGCCGTCGGTAACTGCGGGCGTTGACAAGAAGTTGGTGATGCAACCACGCTTGTCCTCTGGCCAATTGCCGATGAGGACTAAACGGCGGTTAAGACCCGGCCCGCCTTCTAACCAGTTACGGATACGAATCGCCACAGTAGCCAATCACAGGTGAACGGGCGAGGCCGCAACTCTATTTCCCTCTGCTTAAAGAAGCAAAGCTGCAAGCTTGCTGCTCGACAACTCACTCGTACGTTAGCCCGTCGCAAAGCCTCCGGCCTTGATTAATAAGAGGCGTTCGATGCAGCTCGTCCATCCAGGACTCTGGGCGTGTATGGAGCTCTCTCTCGTTGGCTTCCTGTATGGCGGGGCTTGTGGTCTGTGAGCTTGTTTGCTCTGCTACGCATATAAATGGGTCCATGTCTCTCTAATGAACCGAAATGATTGACTCGTTGCTTACTCGTATATATGCTGCTGCTCTGATAGGACTGGAATACCCAGTACCGAGGGGTTGGTTACACACGCAGTTGCATGTGCCAGACAAACCCGTCAACGAATCACCTCCCTCGACTGATTCTAGTCCTCGTCATCCACCTTATCCGCAACCATATCCTTGGCTGTGTTGATCACCTTCTCCGGAGGCCGCTCCAGGGGCATGGCAGGACTACTCATGCCGCCCGGAATAGGACTCATCTGCCCACTGTCCGGAACGCCGCCCGCGCCGCTGACCGTTTCGCTCTGCGGGACGCTGGATCCGGTAACTGGGATCCTGAGGTCGTCGGGGGAGCCGGGGAAGAGCTGAGGGTCGAGGCCGGGGATATGGATGCGCTTCGCCTCGTTCTGGTACGCGGCGGGGATGATCTCGATGATTTCATCGCGCGGAAACTTGAGGAAGGGAATCTCCATGGTGGAGCAGTGCATGAGGTAAGCGTACAGGACACGGAGGACGGATTCGTGGGCGATGATAAGGAGGTCGTTTTGTTCACGCTCGAGCTCCAGGATGATAGGCTCGAGGCGAACGGCAAGGTCATGGTAGGACTTGAAGATCGGCATGTCAGTTTGGATTCGAGGGTCGCGGTGTTGTGCTGGGAGTCATACCTCGGCGCGGGGATACCTGTGATGGTACGGGTCTAGCTCATGCTTCTCCACCTCCTCGGCATATATCTGACGGAGTATGCGGTCTGCTATCTTTTCGCAGACACCGGGGTTGATCTGGCTCATCTGCGATCGCTGGCGAACTTTGTATCCCTTCTCTTTCAAGTAATCCGCAGTCTGGACAGTCCTCATCCGGGTAGAAGTCCACACAGATAAGGGACGAACGGGCTCTTGAGCCCCCCCCCTTTGCACTTGCTCGGCCTGTTCCTGTTCGCGGTGCTTCAACAGCGTCTCTGACATCTTTTGGGCATAAACCCTGCCATGTTCGGAGAGCGGTGCATCCGCCCTGTACGAATCCTCCTCTTCCGTTGTCCCCGCACGAACAAAGAATGTTGTGCGTGACTTGATGTGCAAGTTGGTGAGGTAGAAGACTATCCGGTGAGACAGGTAGTTGAAGCTAACGTTGTTGTAGAAGAACTTGGCCCCGGCGTTGATCATTTTGATGTAGTTGAGCTCGCCTTCGTTCATGGTCTCGAACATGGGGATCCTCGTCTCGATCCGTTTCAAGTACAGTTTTGCCGCATCATCGGGGTCCATGCCCTCAAACTGGCAAGGCGATGAGCCAAAGGTTTAGGCGATTGGATTGGGGCAATGGGTAACTCACGTCTGGGGACGATATTTTGACATTCCTCGCGTTCTCGCGGAGAATACGCTCGTCGTCCACATACGACTCGATGAACAAGGTCTATGCTTGTACGTCAGCAGCTCGTTCCGGGTGTACCGAACCCTCTGGCTGACGCTCACCTGAACATCATGCTTTGCCAGTTCTTTGGCCAGAGACCGTCGACCGCTTGCTGTCGGGTTGACTGCGTCGTATATAGCGACTTGACCGTTCTCGTGGTTGAGCCAGGCGTAGATGTCTTCACGGCACTTCTTCAGAATCTTCTGCCGCAGCATGACGGAAGCCGGAGAGGCGTTTGGGAAGAAGTAATCGTCAGGAACCGAGCCACCAGGACCAATAGTGGCGCGGCGGTAGTCACCCAGGTGGAAGATGCGAGTCTTGACGCCGAGCCATTGCAGATACCTGGCAAGAGACACGCAGATGTGACTACAAATGTGAGCCACAATGTCGTCACCAAAGAGGCAGGTTAAACTCACGTCTTGCCCCGAGCTGGGGGCCCAACCATGACAATGGCTATCCGCCCAGAGTGAAAGAGCCGGCCAGACATGGTGCTATAGAGTTGGGCGGGGGCCATGTCCTGGTCCTCGGTCACATCATGAATGCCATCGATGAACGTCGAGCTCTTGCGACGATACCGAGGGGCATTAGCCGCGATCTCGGCGGTGCTGGTCTCGTAAGCCTCACGGTCGTATCCCAAGAGTGATGATGGGGGCCCGAGTGAGTCAATGACGCCCAAGAGGGGCTGCGTTGTTGCTCGGGCAGGCGGACAAGATCCCCAGGGACTGAAGGACTTACAGCAAGGTATCCATATTCGCCTCTCAAACCGGCACTAACAGGATATGGAGTACGAGAATGTATGTATCGAAGTACGGGTAGCCTCTTGATGTGGAAATGAAGTCTGCAGGCACAAGAGCGATTTTGTCGTGGGTCCGGGCGCCGTCTCGGGGCGATAGAACCCCCAGTTAGAGCAGGATGCTCTCCTCGATCTTTGCGGAAACGGGTTCGTCGTGGTGGATGAAGACTCGACCTTGAGGACGCAGTAAAGCGGGTTGCCTTGCAGTGGTCGCAGTCTATTAGGAAGCTTGTCCCGAGGTCGCAACTGATTAACCCCGGATATTGTCGGAGAGGAGACCCGCCAACGGAATGGAGACGGCTCAGGGCCGATTCGAACGACGGTGTTTAAACAGGTGAGACAGACAACACTGATTGCAGAGGGTGCAAGGATGATATGAGCGATGTGAAGCTGAGGAGTAGTGTTGTCCGGTCGAGGGAAAGGCGAGTGGAAATGTTGGACTGAGTGCGGGTACAGACTACTTCCAGTCCAGTTGCGGAAGAGCCGTCCACAAATGTACCCAATACTTCTCCGACAACGCTAAAGGTCGGCACGGAAGATCAGCTCCTCCGACCTAGTCCCTGGCGAGCTTGGTGGTAGGAGTTACATAGGTACCTATCAGCGCTGCCAAAGCAGGCGTCGGGGGCTGATGAAAATTATTCCAACTCCATCCCCCCAGGCTCGTCATCGCGTCACCTGGCGTCTTGGAACCGGAGCGACTTGCAACCAAGGCCTCGCCACAGCCTTGCAAACTGCACATCTCATTCGACTTCTGCCGTTGTCCCCCTTTGCTGCACCTCCCCTACCATTCTTGAACCCGGAGGCTGAGCCGAGACGCAACGCCTAAGCTGCCACCATGGCTTCCTCGTCCCTCGACTCGATTCGCTCCCTCTTCTTCTCCAACCCGATCGCCGCCACGATAGGAGATGCGCTCAACTCCTTCTCGGAGCGCAGGGCGAAGCTCGGCTTGTCCAATCCCGGCACCATCGAGGGCCTCTCCAAGGAGGTGCAGCGCGATGTCTTCCTCAACAACTACATGTTCACCGGCATCCGCGCCGACCTTACCAAGATCTTCAGCATGGCCCCCCTCTTCCAGGTGTCTCACCAGTTCGCAATTGGTGAGCGCATCAACCCTTACACTTTCGCCGCCATGTACGGCACTGGTAAGGTAGGCAATGGTTCCTCGCAATGGTTGGCATTGAGAAGCGGTTGCAGTAGCTGACATTTCCATTTCTAGGTCTTCTGCCAAGGCAACGTAGACAACGAGGGCTCTCTCTCCGGGCGATTCAACTACCGGTGGACAGACAAGCTGGTCTCCAAGTCGCAGCTTTCCATCTCTCCTGGCGGCCAGGACATGGCGCAGTTCGAGCACGAATACACCGGCGACGACTTCAGCGCATCTCTCAAGATGCTGAACCCCTCCTTCCTCGAGGGAGGAATGACCGGCATCTACATCGGAAGCTACCTACAATCTATCACCCCCAAGTTTGCTCTCGGGATGGAGACTCTCTGGCAACGCCCTGCGCTTACCCAGGGCCCCGAATGCGCCGTCTCGTACTGCGCTCGCTACAAGGCCGAGGACTGGATTGCTACTGCCCAACTGCAGGCTGCCATGGGAACTCTCAACACATCCTACTGGAGGAGGCTCTCAGACAAGGTGCAAGCCGGAGTTGACCTTAGCCTTGGACTTGTCCCCGCTGCTGGTGGTCTTTTGGGTGGCGGTCTGCAGAAGGAGGGTGTCACCACTATTGGTGCGAAGTACGACTTCCGCATGTCCACGTTTCGCGCCCAGGTCGACTCCAAGGGCAAGCTGAGCTGCGTGTTGGAGAAGCGCGTGGCTCCTCCTGTTATGATGACCTTTGCCGCCGACGTCGATCACTTCACGGTATGTAAACCCAATGCTCCTCAACGATGGACATAGGCTGACCACAACCTGTAGCAACAAGCGAAGCTCGGCCTGGGTGTCTCGATTGAGGCCAGCCCCGAGGAGTTGCAAGACCAGCAGGAGGCAATGGGCTCCCAGTCGCCTCCCAACATCCCCTTCTAAGCTCCGAAAGCTCCCGATGATGATGGCATCCCGGCCCCAACTCAACTCATAACTGATGAGATAACTATAATGCAGCCCGACACCCCAACCGACGGAAACCTGAGCCTCATCCTTTCACCCGATGTCTTATTAGTTCGCACTCGCTCTCTGAACCCCCCATGCTGATGACGGCCTCCGGCTGTTTCTCTCTCAGCGCGGGGCGGTACTGCATATTGAAATCCGTTTTGATAGACTCTCACGGACCTCTCTCACCTACCGAAGACGAAGAAAATTGCACGCCATTATTTGTTAACCAGGTTTTGGTGGGCGTCGTTGTTATTATGGCAGTGGCTCTTCGGCCTCAAGGACTCAACCAGATACTTGGACCGGGGGGTTCTGCAACTCTCTGTGTACATTATCTCGCGAGGCCTCAACGAGAGAGCCCCAGACAACAGCATGTGGTTATTTTTCGGGTTTTCGTGGGGGACGATGCTGCGTGGTCCTGGATGGGGCTTCTCCGTGTGGTGGTTCTGTAGGGCCTATGGGAAGTGGCCCTGTTATGTTTAGTGTATGAGGAAATAGAGAAGCAGGTAGCTGCGATTCATAGATGACCCAGGTACGAAGTTCGTGCACAAGACTTTGACAGGCTGGTGACAATTCATAGGCTGGTGGTTGTTCCGTTCGTCACTCCCGAGCACACAGAACTAGAGATAAAATTGGTATTCACTGCCAGGTATCACCACCTGTTCCAGACCATTTGGGCCTGTATGTCCTGTATATAGATGTTCGTGCTTCACCACCAGCCCGCGGTATCCTACACCACCTCTTCCCTCTCTCCTTTGAACGCCGTGGTATCGTCAAAGTTATGCAAGCAGAGTGATGCCCACCCCCAGTCGTACCGACAACCTCTTCATTTCTCGTATGATACGCAGTGCGCACTGTCTATGCCATCGCTATTTTCATGTGCTTCGTTGCATAAAATGAACACACGCATCAGGCCTGTCAAGGCTGTGGTGCCAAGATCAAACAGCCTCACTCAACACACCAGCTTCACATGACGGAACATTCTCGCTCGGGCTGTTCGCCACTGTGCTTGTCGTGTTTCGCCGACTTGTCCTTGATCCTGCCGCTCTTGTGCTTGGAAGGGGTGTGCTGCGGTTGAGCGGGTGCTCTATCCCCTTCCACGGGAGAGTCAGGAGTCTTGTTGGACGCATCTGAGCTGAGCGGCGCCGTTGAGTATGTGGCGAAGGAGCTCAAGCCATTAGGATCAGCAAGCGGTTCCTTGCTCGGCTTCATGAGCCCGCCGAGACGCGTCATCGAAAAACTGATGCGGCCCTCGCCTGACTGACTATCCGGGCGACTCTGCCTCCCCAGGGCGAAACGAGACGCCGCGCGCGACAGCCGAGACGCGGTCGGTTCATCGCTTGGGCTGATGACGGGCGAACTGGCGCCAGGGGTAATAGCAGGCGTGGCCACCCCCGAGTCGGTAAACACTACGCTCTGGCGACGGGAACCATCGGGCGTCGACCCCGTATATGAGCCGACCCAAGGTCGCTCGATATTTGCCCGAGGCGGACGATCGACCTCTGAAGACAGCCGAATGCTAGGCGGCTTGCTCCAGGATGCATCATCTCTATAGCGCCCAGCGAACCGACCATACCCGCTGAGATCACCGTCATTTGTAGATCCTGACGAGGCCATTTCGATACTCGTCTTTGACTCGTTGTAAGACGGCGGTTCCGTCTCAGTCCCCTCGATTGACGGATGCGTCATGTCAACCATTGGAACGACCTGATAAAAGAGCAGGTACGGCATCTCTTCTCTCAACGACCGTTTGATGTTGTCGACATAGACGACACGATTCTCCGTTTCCAAATCGTCGAACCGGACCCATTGCGCCTCTTCGTAGTCTGGTGGGGGATCGAAATCATGTCTCCGGTTGCCAGTCAGCAGCTTCGGTGCCACTCTTGCAAAGGCAATGTAGTGGCCGCTTTGAAGGGAGTCTCCACGGTGGCAGACGACGGACTGCAGCACGAGTTTATACTCTGTGCTGAGTCCATTGTCCTCCTCCAATTCAGGTCTGTCGGCCATCATGAAATGCGGCAGGCGTAGGCTATCAGGGATATCGATGAATGTGTTGAGGCGCCGGGGTTGGCCTGATTCCGTCATTGCATAGCGTTTGAGGCAGATACCGACAATCGGTCTTTGGTCAAAATTCATGGCGACCTCGACGTCATTCCGCGGCTCGTTCGTCGTCAGCGCGTGCCAAGCTGTGTGGATGCGTTAGTTATGTCAGACTTGGTGGATCGGCGTATTCGTGCACTTACGAATCAGCCGGAAGAACTGCCAGGCGGGAATCGTGACTGCTTTGATGACAGTCGACCCCTTTCGCCGTTTCATTTGTAAACTCGAACCTTCTGCGGTCGGTCGGCCCTGCTCATCAATGAGGACGCGCTGGATGACACTTGTGGACCTGTGCCGGGCGAAAGGGTGCTTCTGAGAGCTGCTCGCTTCTTCATGCTCAGTCTCGTCGACAGCACCGATTCGTCCGGAGATGCCACCCGTGTCGGTAGTCCGGGTTGAGAGGTGCGAGCTGGTCCGTTCCAGTGGGTCCCCCAGGACGAAAGGTGATGGTGAAACGTCGGTTGGCGAAGCCGCCATGGACGACAACGCTGTGCTCTCCTCGCTCCTGATCAGTCGAACGGTGCTATGACTCGCCAGTCCAGGTCTGCCCTCAGGCTTCCTGTCATCTATGCTTGACTTCTTTGCTTCCTCGCTGTCTCGCAAAACGTCGACTTGGGCGTTGAAGTACTCCTCCAAGCAGTCTTCGAGTTTGACTCCCTTGCCTTCGGGGTCGGGCGGAACGGCTAGGTTCAGCAACCGCTCGTAGACTACTTTGTGGTCGTCTTTGTCCTTCTTACCCTGGTGAAACAGGTCGACCTGCAGGGAGAGCAGTGGGAGCTGCAGAGTCTCTGTGAGAAACGCAAACGCTTCCGAGGTGTCCTGCTGCTCTAGCAAGCGGGCGTCAAGCCAGCCGCAGTCGCCCAAGGCGTCTTGTATCAGTTTGGTCTATGCTGGTCAGCACCGCAACTCAAGGCACTCGGGGAAACAGCCGTGCTCACCAAGTCAGTTCGGATCAGCTTGCCCGACCGCAACATGTTGACCCATATGCGGAGGAGGTTGACGAGCTTGTACCTGGGATCGTCCAACGAGAAGTCATTCTTGACCATGCACTCAAAGGCATCCAGTTTGGAAAACATGGCGAACAGCAGGGCATCGAGGTAGCAGGTGACGCTTTCCCGGTTTTCAGCGCCGACCATGTGGACGCTAGGGTCGTAGGAGACGATAATACCGGCTTGAGCCTTTTGCTCCATGTTGATGAACTCGGCCGTCCTCGTCGGGTCGCCGGCCGCAAACTTGGTGGCCAAGATGTCTCTTATGTGGTCGGTGGACACATTTGCAATGTTTAACTGGTCGAGGCGTCGTTGGGTGGCTTCGATCTGGCTCTTGCGGTCAGTGGTAAGTGAGGGTCGCGGGGGTGGCATGCAGCGGGCATGGCGCACCTTGCTATCCTCCTGTTCCTTCTCGATCTCGAGCCTTGCGCTTTGCTTGGCATTGTCGATCTTGAATATGGCTCTGAATGCTTCTGCCGACAGTGGGCGGGACTAGAGGAGCGCGGGGCGGTCATGTCAGCTACCTTACTCGTACTTGAGCTTTAAACATTCGAGGTTGGACCCAGATACTCTGGGCAAGACGCGGCTGCTCCCTGGGATGTAACGCGGGTTGCAGAGTCCAGCCATGGGTAAAATGGGAAGCCACTCTGCGACACGGTGTTTCACTCGCACGTACCTTGTTGTCCTTGTTGCCTGGCGGCACCGACTTGCTGCGACGGGGGGAACCATTCTTGTCGCGCAGGCTAAGGAACTTTCTAGGAAACTCTTTCATGGTCGAGGAGCCGCGCGGTGGCAAGTCGCAGCGGCGACGGGGATGGACGCGAGTCGAGCGAAGCAGAGCCTCGCAGGATTCAGCGCGGCAGAAGTTGCATGCCACTTCCCATCCTCAGGCTGTGGAGAGCGGCCTCTGGGCGCGTTGGGGGGCGACGGAGGGGGGCGGATGCGCAAGAGTCTGCGACAGATGGTGCAGCAGAGACGACGGGGGCTTTCGCGACGGCGGCGGCGACGACAATTGTTCGAGGTGGCGATGTTGGCTAGAGGGGAGGCAGAGGACCGTATGATGAGACAGCGCAGCTGGCATCGCCAGGCAGCCAAAGGGCCAGGGATGGTCAACTTAAGGTACGTAGCGGGGGTGGGACAGTGGCCTGTCGAACCGCCATGCACCACATGGGTAAGGTCTAATAATATTCATGCCACATGGTGCGAAGTAAGGGCAAGGTCGCGTCTTGCAGTAGTTGCGCCGGCTCAAAAATAGCTCTGCTTGGAAAACAACGCCTGGCCTCTCGCCTCGCTCCCGTCGCTCCGATGCCTCCGAAGTCCCTGACACGCACGCGGGCAAGGCTCGTGACATCCTCGCATCCCCGCGGAGGCACTCGCATCTGTTGCCTGGCGGTGTTTATCGAGCTGCGTAACGCGCGCCGCTCCCTGACATGCACCCGTGCTCGGTCTCGGGATCGATTCGTCAGCCCCACGAGGCAGACGCTTCGTCTGAGCCCTTGTCCCGGCCGCCAGCAACACCGAGATGTTCCAGCTGGCCTCGGTGATGACAGCCTATGCAGTAGCTGTGTGACTCGTGATTCGCAATGCCCCTTCTCCGGGCGAACCAGATCCTAGGTGTCCTCGCCTGAGGTTGCTGCCCGGCGTACGGAGTGCTCCGTATCGCGTGTCGACTTGTCACGGCATGCACCGCCACAGGCCCGAATGGTACCCCGGCGCCAAACGTGGCTTGGTCAGGCACAAGCCACCTCCAGCTGATGGAATTTTCCACTCCCACGGACATCCCGCCACGTCCACCACGAGAGCTCGAAACGTCAGCTCCAAGGGCCTCCCGTATTCCACTATGGCTGGTGCTCGCGAAGGATCTCGCCTGGCGAGAGCCCTGGGCCAAGGGCAATTGCTGCCTCTGCGAGCGACGCCGTCATGCGCCAGGAGGTTCGCGTCGACTGTCGCCGGCGAGGCAGCTTCAAACCGACCAGCCAACCTGGCAGATCTCGAATCTACCACCACCTTCACGGCGCCTGCACCGGACCAGCGGACGGCTGAGGCCTTTGGTGCTGCGCAGAAACCCAGCGCAAAGGAGAGGGGGCTTCCTGGCAACCGGTAAGCGCCGCAATCTCGGCACGACTCAGAGCTCTCCTGACCTTGACCAGATACCAATACCACCCCCCGAAATACTATCGCGGACCTCTACATCCCGTCCAGATGCCCCCATCGTCCGACCCGACCGCCCGCGACTTCGTTCCCGGCCCATTCAGCTTCCCTCGACTGAAGCACACATACGACAGCACCATTGCCCCGGATCTGCTGGCGCTCACCTACACCCACCAGCCTCCCGGCACGGCGCCTCCCGAATCGCAAAAGGGCACCCTGAGGCAATGGGATGGCTCCTCCCCCTACCACAAGAACCGACCGAACCGAGGGCCTCGAGGTGGCGGCTCGTCGAGGCTCGGCATACTCGAGCGCAAGATCACTTGGAACAACATCCCCGAAATCGAGGCCGTCACCATCAACTCGTACGCCCCGCTTTCCTCCGGCAACAAGGAGTATCTCCACGTCGCGCGAGCCGTCGTACAAGCCATCACCGGGTCGTACCCCGAGGTCACCACGGTGAAGCATCATGTGATCCAATGGGGCGTGAGGAAAGGCGACAAGGCTGGTGCCAAGGTGACGCTGCGAGGCGGCGCCGCCTACGACTTTGTCGACAAGCTCGTGACGCTGGTTCTGCCCAAAATCAAGGATTGGCCTGGCATCAAGGCCAGCACTGGAGACGACGCTGGCAACCTGGCCTTCGGCATGAAGCCGGCGTGGATGTCATACTTCCCGGAGATTGAATTCAACTACGACGTGAGTTCCCCCTAACGCAGAACGATCTGACTACGAAACTGTGAAGCTGACATTTCTGTTTAGATGTATCCCCCGAAGCTGATGCCCGGCTGCGATATCTTCATTCACACCACTGGCACCTCTGATAGACAAGGACGCCTTCTGATGGAGGCTCTGGGATTCCCCTTCTACGGAAAGCCCACGCACTAAAGAGCACGCAAGGGACTCGGAGCGTTGGAGAGGGGGATAGGATAATCATGTGGCATGGACCATGTATAACAGTTGTATCATAAAGAGCCTGCCTGGTGGCAATGTAAGGACTGTCGTCCATCTATTCGCTGCTCCCTTCTCTTGACTACTAAACCCAACCGATTTTTAAAAACGCTGTAACTCCGCCCAATGCTGTAATATAGTCCCCGAGAGGTTCTCTAAGCGACCTTGACCTTTTCCCGAAGAGCATTCATGACCTGGTCGACAGCCTCCATGTCCTGGGCATCAACCTTGTCCGTCTGGTGCCCCGCCTTGGAGAGCTCCTCCGCGCAGACATCCATCGCAGGTTGGTAATTCCTGCACGCCGAACTCAGCGCATACACCGCCTTCCTCCGCACGTCGGCCTTCTCCTTCTCGGACATCGCCATCTCGACGAGTGGCGGGACGCCGCCGACGGCGAGCAGGCGCTCCTGCGTGCGCGCGTTGTTTTGGACGGCGGTGCCAATGCACCAAGCGGCCATCCTGCGCAGCTCGCTCTCGTCGCTTTGCAGTTGGTCGAGCAGCGGCGTCCACAGGCCGAGGTTGGCGATGTTGTTGGCGTTGTCAAGGCTCTCGATGAGCTGCTCGAAGTTATCGAATGCGATGAGCTTGTCGCCGACGGAGACGGCGTCGCCGAGCGGCGCAGAGATGATCTCCATGGAGGCCTTCATGAGGTCCGCGTCCGAGGGCCCGCCCATGAGCGCGGCCATTACTTCGGGCGTGAGGTTGCTCGTGCTGTTGGCGCGAGGCTCCTGCGACGCGGAGGGTTCATTGTTGGTGGTGTCGGCGTGTTCGATGCCCCAGCGCAGGAGGTCGTTAAGACGCTTGTCACCCATGGTTGCGTCCTTGTGTGAACGTCTTTCGTGGCTAGGCTGTAATGCACTGCCCGTGTAGGTTTGGAATAGGTGTGTTGTCGCAGGAATTGGCAATTGTCTGGATTTAATTTTTGTAAGTTTGTGGTTTTGTCTCGATGGGTGGACGTTGGCTGCGCTCGTGATTTTCAACGACCCTTGAAGTTGATGCCCATTCTGGAAGCTTCACGAAAGGTCCATACCGAAAGAGGACTAGTGGCTCGCGTAGCCCGAGGGATTGCGATGTACAATCGTGGACATGCTTGCTTGGTGGCCTATGATCAAGGAGAGCCCTGCCATAATTTGATTCTTGTTTAAAAGTCTCCAGGATTGTGTTTGTGAGCCATTGACAATTTCCCCGCCATGATTGCCCCTCATCGGAGGTCTGAGCCTGCTGAGCACTCGATTTGCCGCCGCGAGGCTTGCTTGTGCCCAACGAGTTCAGGCAATGCCCTTGAATTCGGAACACCAGGAGGAGCTGGAGTAAACACCTGCCTTGATCACCGGGTACCAACACCACATCAAAAAGCCCTGGGCCACGCATTACTTTGCTTGCGCGTGAGCCATTGCCAGCAAGGCTTCAGGCACTTTTGTCCACTCCAAGTCACCAAGTACGATGGATTCCAACCTCATGATTCGGTGCAGGCCCAAATACGTAGCCCGAATCATGGCAACCTGGAAGGCAGCAAGATAAAAACGGAAGCCTCGAACACTTTCGCGGCTGGCTGCGTAATGTGGCAACACCGCTGTCAGTAAATGCTGACGACAACCATCCCCCTCCCCCCTTTTCTGGTGAAGCCGCCCTGAAGTTCCCATACGCTGCGCGGCGGCAGCCTGACCACGCCAAGCGCCCCAGATTAGGCATAGTGGCATCGCTGCTATTGAGGCCCGCAGCTACAGCCTCAACTACCAACGCCCAGGCAAGTCAGTGGACAAAACGGCGGTCCTTATAAATGCAGTGTCAGGGATGAGCTTTATATCAACAAGAAAGTCTCCGATGTGCAAATTAAGGCAGTGAAACGTCGAGTTCGGCTGGAACGGCACGAATGCAAACGATTAAGAACGGTCAGGCCTCAGTTGACATCCGTGGGCTCATTTGATACCCTCAACGATGGCGTATATGTTGTCATGTTGGCACCCTCGTCCTCGGTCTGTCCTGTTGGAGCTCCTCGTGGACAGTTCCATGGAGTTGTTCCAGGCTTAAGGATTGGGTTGTCGGGTTCGTACTCCGCAGTTCTTGCACGGCTTGCCGTAGTGGTAGTGGATGTTCCTCGGCCGATTCGGCAACAAAGCTGCTCAACCTAGTGTCGGAACGAGAAGGCAGCCATTTGTTCACGATTCCGCATGCGGCGAGAGTCCTGCCGGATGTTCAAGCTGAATCGCTGATGGTGACGACTTGGCGTTCCTCAGGCATCCCCAGCCACCATCGTAAGCCAATCAGTGGCTGCAAAAGCGGCAAGCCAACGGCACTGAACGGGGTTGCCTACCGGTACGTACCTCGCCGATTGCCCACAACTTTCCGGGACCCGAGCGGGCGGCGATACTTCCCTCCTTTCTCCCCTCCACTCTTTTTCTTCTTCAACCTCACACCCCCATATCACCGCAGCCTTTTCGACCGCCGAGTATCCTCGCGACCCTTCCTCGACAAACCTCTCTAGCTATCCAACAACGTGAGCCGCAACTGCTACTGCCCTTTCTGCTCTCGGCCATTGTCGCTAAACTCGTTGCCCTAACCAGCTCTCAACCGTAATTAGCAGCCATGGAGGGTACGTCGCAGCCATCGCACCGTCCGAGCCATCGCGGGCCTCGTCGGGTGCATCGCAGGACTCGTGCTGACTCTTTTCCTCGCCACAGAAGAAGTTGCCGCCCTCGTCATCGACAATGGGTAAGCTTCCCCGCTGTCTCACCGCCGACCTCTCTGCTCCTCACCGCGCGTCTCCCAACGCAGCGCGCTGCACAACGACAATTGGGCCAGGACGGTGGCTTCCTGCAGTCTCAAGCGGCCAGCATGATCACTTTTCGGGACCCGGACAGCTGACTCGGCGACAGTTCGGGCATGTGCAAGGCCGGTTTCGCCGGTGATGACGCTCCCCGAGCTGTTTTCCGTGAGTAACCCCACTTCTGCTCCCAACCCGCTACGTAGCTAGTCGGGGTGCGTCGCTGGGCAGCGCAGCGCAACGCACGCTGGTCTCGACGATGCTAACATCCCGACCAAGCTTCCATTGTCGGTCGCCCTCGTCACCATGGGTAAGTTTTCGAGTCGCAGCTCAAGTTTCTGGGCATACAACCCCATCGTCGTAGGCGGCATGATCTAACCGGGGCTCAGCATCATGATCGGTATGGGTCAAAAAGACTCTTACGTCGGTGATGAGGCCCAGTCGAAGCGTGGTATCCTGACGCTCCGATACCCCATCGAGCACGGCGTCGTCACCAACTGGGACGACATGGAGAAGATCTGGCACCACACCTTCTACAACGAGCTGCGTGTGGCCCCCGAGGAGCACCCCGTCCTGCTCACCGAGGCCCCCATCAACCCCAAGTCCAACCGCGAGAAGATGACCCAGATTGTCTTCGAGACCTTCAACGCCCCCGCCTTCTACGTCTCTATCCAGGCCGTCCTGTCCCTGTACGCCTCCGGCCGTACCACTGGTATCGTCCTGGACTCTGGCGATGGTGTCACCCACGTTGTCCCCATCTACGAGGGTTTCGCTCTGCCCCACGCCATTGCTCGTGTTGACATGGCTGGCCGCGACCTTACCGACTACCTGATGAAGATCCTGGCTGAGCGCGGCTACACCTTCTCCACCACTGCGGAGCGAGAAATCGTCCGAGACATCAAGGAGAAGCTCTGCTACGTCGCCCTCGACTTTGAGCAGGAGATTCAGACTGCCGCCCAGAGCTCCAGCCTCGAGAAGTCGTACGAGCTTCCCGACGGCCAGGTCATCACCATCGGCAACGAGCGTTTCCGTGCCCCCGAGGCGCTGTTCCAGCCCTCTGTCCTGGGTCTCGAGAGCGGCGGCATCCACGTCACCACTTTCAACTCCATCATGAAGTGCGACGTCGATGTCCGAAAGGATCTCTACGGCAACATTGTCATGGTAAGTGCCGCGCAGGTGGCGGTGACGGCGCAGATGGCTAACGAATTCGCAGTCTGGTGGTACCACCATGTACCCCGGTCTCTCCGACCGTATGCAGAAGGAGATCACGGCTCTTGCTCCTTCTTCCATGAAGGTCAAGATCATCGCTCCCCCCGAGCGAAAGTACTCTGTCTGGATCGGTGGTTCCATCCTGGCCTCTCTGTCGACCTTCCAGCAAATGTGGATCTCCAAGCAGGAGTACGACGAGAGCGGCCCCTCGATCGTGCACCGCAAGTGCTTCTAAGGTAAAGGCTCTGGGGTGCTTGGCATGCGATGGTTATTTGCAGGTTGAAAATGCCTTTGAAATTGAATGCTGACGCAGGACACAGCAACTCCAATCCGAAACCGAGACCCTCCACCCCTCGCCAAGTCACGACAAGGTCACGGAGGCGGCGACCGACGCAGAGCCTCCTCGGCCCCGTGAGCATCCCAGCCGAGTCTCATATTTACGAAAAGTTTTTGACGGGGTTAAGGGGGTTGGCGCTGCCTTTTCTCGGTAGAAACACGGGTGGCCATGTGTTGTAGCGGGAGGGTAATGCCGGCCTAGGGGGTGGAAGCTGGGGTTGATCATACAAGTACCTTATTTTTGCTTTCCGTTTTAGACTCGTTCAATGGGAGAATGTGACGATGTCAAATTGTAAACATACTGCTGCACCAGCCTGCTCTACGTGACTGCGTTCGAGTGCTGGTGAGGGAACGGAAGGAGACTTTTGTGTCAGGGTTTCTGGGTTTGTTTTGGACCGTTGGTCTCTTTCGTAGCTGTCGAGCCATTTTCTTGCGTACTGTTGACTGTAACTGTACTCTCCTCCTGGGGAGCCTTGTCCTGTGCGCCTGCATGCGCAGCCCTGCCCTCGTCGAGCATCTTGTACTTGCGCCGGCTCTTCTTCGTGGCGCTGGCGGCCCTTTTTCTCTTTATCTCGCCGACGATGGCAGAGCGGCTCCGGTCACCGTGGAGCAGGTCGTCGACCTTTTGGGCGAGCAGCTCGCGGGCGTGCTTGCGGTTCTGGCTGCGGGAGCGGGTGGCCTGGGACTTGACGACGATGCCGGTGGGGATGTGCTTGAGCTGGACAGCCGAGCTGGTCTTGTTCTGCGGGGACGGGGGGGCAACGCGTTAGCGCTGGCCTTTGGCCGATGCCACGGGGCGATGAGCATGTACAATCTTCTGGCCGCCGGGGCCGCTTCCCTTGAGGAATGACTCCTCAATGTCGGTGTCCGGCGGAGGCTCCGGCCGCGGCGGGAGGCTGTTCTTTGCGAGGGTGGCGCCTGTGGCGAAGGGGCGGGCGGCTGCAGCCGCGGCGGAGAGGTTGCTGTTATGGCTTGCGCATGTGAGGCGGGCGAGGAGGCGGCGCATCGTCGCAGGGCCGGGTGATGATGCAGTCGATGAGCGCAACGTCCGAGGTGTGCGAGTAATATCAGGAAGGCTACGTCGCTCGCCGGCTGGCACCACTTGCTTGTTAGCCGCGGGCCGGGCGGCCGAGGAATTCGCGGGCAGGGCCGTCGTTCTTATCTTATCCCCTAGGGCGACAATTTCCAGGGACTTCGCATCTCTCTGCAACCACCCACCCAACCCGTTCCAGCATTTCGCGATCCTTCAGCCCTCCCCCCCCGTCTCCCCTCCCCCTTCTTCCCCATCCGTCCGGACTGCGAGGAAATCGCACGAAAGCAGAGCCAATTGCGGCGGCTGGACACGGACATTTGACAATCTGCGACGAAATCCGAAGCGACGAAGCGAGCGACGGCCCAAGAGCTAAGATGTCGCCGCTGGGGGGCTTTCGGAGGTGGCTGCAGCGGAAGCAGTACCATTTCGAGGTCACGCTGAGTGTGTACATGTTTACGCCCTGGGAGAAGTTTGCCTTCTGTACGTCTCCCTCCTGACATGGCGTCTCCGGTCCCTTTGGTCACGGGGCTACGGGCGCGCCCATTTCGCTTCTCGGACGCTCCGGGGAAGCAAGCGGAACGCCTCAATCACGCCGATAAGGGAGTGGGCGTCGATTTCTAACCAGGTGCGGCCCAGACTCCATCCTCTTCCTGCTCTTCAGCCTGGCTTTCATCGCCGCGATCCTGTACCTCCCGCACCACGTCTCGATCCTGGCCGGCCGCGCGTGGTACTACATCCAGGGCGAGGACATTGACGTCGTGGCGTCGGCGCGCGAGGCGGCCAAGGAGATTTCGGCGGGCGTGCTCAGCGGCGAGGCGCTGCCGACGGCGGCGCGTGTCCAGGGGGCGTTCGTGACGGCGGACAAGGAGCTATAGGCGCGACTCGGCGGCTGGCGGTGGAAAGGGGGGTGTGCTTGCGAGGTTACATAAAGGGGCGAGGGTGGTGAAGAATCATGAACTGCGGCGTCGAGCGTCTTGTGGAAGGGATGGACTACTATAGAATACCATGGCCGTATGGCTTAATGATAATATCTTCCCATACCCCTACCGCAGACCGCCGGTGCGTATCTCGGTGGCAGACTGGCTCACTTCTCACAAAACCGTCCTGCTATGAATGGCAATGTGCCGTGGCCTCGTGCGTGGGCATGACCAGCTCGGCGGGCAGCAAGGTCGAGACGACGGCGACGGTCTCCTCGTCTCCTCGACGAGCGCGTACTCGCCCCGCGCGAAGCCGGCGTTGGCGAGGATGAAGATGCGGACGTTGCCTTGTCCAGCGCGAGCTGCGCATCACCGAATGCCTCGCACGGAGACCGCCTGTGAGCCCTCGACTCTTTGCCCTGTGGGGACTTCCGTTTCTCTTTTTATTAAATCATCCTCGCCATGCGTCGACGGGCCGCAGGTAGGTCTCTTCAAACGCAAACAGCCTCACGGTGTTGTCCTCTCCGGCCGCCGCCAGAGTACACGTGGACGCCTCTCCATCTTGACGAGCCGGCCTCCAACCCAGCTGAAGCACGGCTTTCGGGAAAGACAACCTAGGCGCCGATTAGCTCAGAGTTGCTCGGGTAGCCTGTCTGGGGACCACTTACTCTGCGGTCGGCGGCAACTCCACGGCCGCCGAACCATCTTCGCTCAAGAGGCAGACGCTGAGCCGTCCGACCTCTGTGCCGACCGCAAGGACGAGCCTTCCGCCCACCGCACGGGGCAGGAAGTCGATGGACATGACAGGTGCCGCGCATGGCAAGGCAGTCGATTGCACGAATTGCAGCTTTCCCCCCTCGCCCTGCTTCGATGACCATATCCGGACCTGCTTGTCTCGGCCCGCGGTAGCAAAGAGAGGGGTCTGGCAAGGCGCCCATGCCGCATCCAGGATCATCCTGCTGTGGCCCTTGAGGCTCGACTGCAGGAGCTCATACATGGCCTCTGCGTCGGTGTTGCGCTCAAATACAGCCCACTGTCGGTCACGACCCACGCTCAGGAGAAACCTGTCGTCGGCCGAGAAGCGCAGACGAGTGGCCGTCAGTGAATGGGCCATCAAGGGAGGTCGAATCTCAGTCCATCTCTCCGCCTCAAATAATCGAATCACAGCGTGGTTGGTAGAGCTCGCCTTGCACGCGCTGGCTATGAGCTTTCCATCGTGACTGGCCGTCAGGCACGATAACTCGTAGCCATGCCCGTACAACTTCTCCGTCTCGGGCCACAGCGTGTGCCTAGAAAGAGTCTCCTCCAACGGCGGGTGGTCAATCTCAAGGTATGACTTCTTGACGACTGAAGCCGGATCCATGGCTTCGCCGTCGCGGCCATCCAGAGATTGGATCTCCTGGTCGTCGTCCACGGCGTCGATTGCCTTGTTCGACAATCCCAGCACAGGCATGTTGGCAGCGTCAGGCATGTGGTCGACGTTCGTTTCGCCAATCCCGCCCAGCCTGTTGAGTAGAGTCGCGACCGCTTTTGGCTTGGTGAAGACTCTCATGAGCTTCTCGTCAGCGCCGGATACAAACCGAGATTCGCCCAGCGAATGGATGCAGTTGAGGTCGTATCCGTGGATCTGCGGCCGGGACATCTCGTGCCAGGTATTCGCCCCAGATGCTGTCCACTCGGCGTGCAGTCGTGTGGTCTGGTCCGAGCTGGTGGAGAGCAGGTAGTCGCCGCTCTTGGACCATGAAATTCCCGTCACTGCCTTGGTATGGCCCGAGATGGCGACACAAGGCCGCCAGGCATCGTTCGCGGGCTCATACTGCCATCTCCTCCAGCTTCCAGTCCTGCCAAGACAGGCCACTGACGTGCCATCCGGTGACCAGAGCCCGGTCCAGAAACCACCCGTGCTGCCCGTCGCCGTCGTCGCACCCTGCTCTCTGCTAATCTCGCCCAGTCTGACCGTGCTGACCCATATTCCTGACGACGGGTCCGCCTCCCAGACGGCGAGTGAGTTGTCGGCAGATGTGGAAAGCAGCTGCAGCTTGCCGCCCTCGTGCGCATGCCATGTCGCGCTGTAGATCCAATCCTCGTGTCCCAACAACAGGGCCTCGAACGTCACGGAAAAGTCTTTGCCAGCTGCCTTGATCCAATACGCTTTATTGGACGGCGACTTTCCGGGCAGGAACGCGCCGCTCGAAGGGTCCGCCCCTGACGCAGCGAGCGCAGGCAACTCTCGTCCTTGGTGGATTCTCCATATGCGCACGTACTTGTCCTGGCTCGCCGAGGCAAGGAGAAGGTCGCTGTTGGAGTTCTTGGTCTCCTTGATTAAGCTCAGAGACCGGACCCAGCCCTCGTGTCCGGATAGAGTTGCTTGAGCGTTGAACTGGATCCCCCCCGTCTTTGCTTCCGCCGTCAGGATCTGGATAGTGTCTCGTGTTCCAGCGGCGGCGAGAACAATGATATCCTCGTCGTCATCCAGAGCGCTGATTGACAGTGCCAAGGGAAACATCTTTGGTGCCGTGTTGATAGTTTGTAGCGGTTTCAGTTGATCGTTGTCAAAGGTCCATATCCGGACCGTCGCGTCAGCCGCGCCAGTCGCCAAGATCCATGTCGGATGACCAACTGCGAGTCGCGCGGCGGCGATGCAGTTGATGGCACCCGTATGCTCGGAGCATGTCTGCAGGACCTCAAAGTTTTGCCCGTCACTCGACGACTTCCAGACCATTAGCGTCTTGTCCTCTGAGCCCGTGACGAGATAACTAAACTCATCGCCCTCCGCCTCGAGCAGAAACTTGACCGCCCTGACCGTCTCCTTGTGGCCGCTGAGGATTCTGCCGACTCCCCTCGGCGGATCGAGCTGCGGTACACTGGTCAGTCGTTGCATCCCGAGCATCTTCAAGAGCAGGGCTACCCACACAGGGCTGCCAGAGCGCAACGTTGACGTCAGAGCCAAAGGCCAACAGCCCGCTCCTACTCCAGTCCGCACAGGCCGCCTGCCTGTTCGCACCGGCCGTCAGGTACAATGCCGAGACGCCTTTTGCGCTCATGTCGCCGGCTTCTTCATAGGACTGTTGATGAGTCGGAAAATTGTGTCCACGACGTCTTCTGATTGGCTGCGCGGGCATCGAGTCCGACCAGTAGGCTTCGCTTACGTCATCATCGGGCTCTCTTTGCACTTCGTACTTTGTACTCCACCAGGTCAACACAACAGCCCAATCATTCAAACAACGCAAGTTCTCTCTCAACTGCCTCGATCAGAGAGAGGAGGCTCGTCATGGTCACTGCCGAAGACAGCAATGGGGCCAAGCAGCTCACGATTGCCGTCGAGTTCTCGTACGCCGCCCCCTTGATGCTCAGCCCATAGTCGTAACCCCCAGTCGTCCACGTTGCGTCTCTCATATGCGCCGTCCTGGCTTCAGCCCTCCTCTGTACTCCATCGCTAACCTGTGCATGTGGCTTGCAGAGGGGGGCTCGAGATGCTCTTTTCCGACCAGCGTCGCCATTCGCTAGCCTTGCCCGCCGTGGACAAGGACGGCCGCGCATCCAACATCGGCTTCCTGATAGATCACCTTTGTCAGCACGTCATGAGGGACACCCGCAGAGAGCTATTTGTCCTCGGCGGCCATCTGTATGTTCCCTCCCGTGGCCCTGGACCGCAATCACCGACGCGCTCCCTGCTCCCCTCCCCTACCACACAGCCCTCCCTTGCTCGGCTGTGGTGTCGGCCGTTTGATGCTGCCCCCAACGTTCCAACGTCTTCCCAAGCGTCCGCCCTTTCCCTCCTCAGATGACGTCTCGCTGACAACCATGGCTGCCAGGCGCCCGGGCATCCTGGTCCTCATCAACGACGCCGACTGGGAGCTGGAGGGCGAGGAAGAGTACGAACTGAGACCCGGAGACAACGTCCTCTTCGTCTCGACTCTGCATGGAGGCTAGCCGCCAGACGCACACGCAGACGCGTGGGCCCCGGAGTCTCGGGCCAACATCTCTGGCGACGGCGTGTGGCTTGCAGCCGAGACGGCGAGGAGGGGCGTTACTTCCGACGGCCAAGTGTCTTAGATCTGGCAAGGCTCCATCGTGGCGGGCATATGTGGTTCAGCTGGACAGGGCATCATTCCTACCTAGACTGAGAGGACCCGCGCGGCCCCGCGCGGCCCCGCCCGCCCTGTCACATATCGTCTCGCCGGCCCTCTATTTTCCGAAACGTTCCCGAAGATCTGGCTCAGAGCGGCATCGCGCCGACCCCACAGGGTCGTTTACCGGGCCGACGGCTGTGGCCTTGTTTCTGGCGACGACGATGAGAATCGCCGCGAGGGCGGGGTGGCGGGTTTCTTGTGTCTGTTCGTCGCTGGAACACGGCCAGACTCCCCGTGCAGCGGTGAGACTTGCAGCTGCACGGGGGGGACACAATGGTCTGCTTCATCGGGGCCAGTCGCCAAAGACCAACGCACTCGAACCCTCGGGGAGGAGGCGGTGGATATGCAGATGTCCAAGGCCGCCACCCGCGCGTCGACCGAAACAGGACACATGCAGTGAACCAGCGTTTGCCAGAGGGCTCGCCATGACACCACTCCTGCGAGAAGCACCGAGACCGGTCAAGGCCGAGAGACGGTATATGCACAGCGCGTCGCGGTGTAGATGCCAACCCCGACCACCTCTTCCCATGCACGCCTCCCGGCCCTTGCCCTGCGTCCCTGCTCGACGGCGACCCATCCCGGCTCCCGGGGCGTCATCTGTCGTTTGTCACGTTCTCCGTAATCAGATGTGGCATCTTGCCATGGCAAACGCACCCCGGTCAACCCGACGACGCCGTGCATTGAGACCATAAGCACCCGCGCCACACGGCCCTGCCTGTTCAGCCGGATGCTCCGAACAACAAGTCTTCAGCGGAGTCGCCCCTTGTGCGGACGGCGCACCCAGCCGCCGTAGCCGTGGTGGTTTGCCAGCCCTCCCATCCATCCATGTTCCCAGCTCATCGGTTTGCCGTACGCTACTGCGCATACGAAGCACGTACGAAGCACATGGGCTCGCCAACCAGGGCCCTTCTCGACGCCGGTTTGCCACCCTCACCAAAGTATCCCTGTCTTCAGCTCAGGCGTCTGTAATTAATCGCTCGTCAGCGCCTCGTCCGCGCAGCGCACTAGATACATGTCAAGCTGTCTGCCAACTATGTCCCGTAGATGGTCTCGTCTCCCCCGCCACCTCGTCCCCGCGCATCAGCCGTCCTGTTGTCCTTGCATGGGGGCGGCGAGACCGTGTGCCTTCTCCCCAAAGCGAAAAGGGCCACCGAGTTATGAACCACCGGATATGATAGTTGTGACGGGAAATACACTCCGGGCAGAGGGGTTGAGACCCATGTCGTTTGATGTCGAGAAACAAGAGCCCAACGGTGCTCCGACGCTCTCGGGTGCAACCACCCCGTTCCTTCGATGGCAAGCACACATTGAAGTCCTTCGAGCCGTGAACCCAGTCCAAACACGAGCAGGACGATTAATGTAGAAGGTACAGAAGCGTGGTATAAAAATATAAAGCGTGAGCACGAAGGTGTAGTCATTGGAGTAAGGGAAATTGCAAACAATAATCAGACAGCCGCAGTGTAAAAAGATTCAAGACTCCTCCGCTTTTCCTGGTCCAAACGGGCCCTATCAATGCTCCATCCGAGGGTAACCTCCCCCATCTTGATTACTGCAACTGCAGACACTTCGCCTTTCCCAATGTTGCCGTTGCGAATGTAACCAAATCTCAAAACGCTGCCGCTCTCGCTAACTTTTATTGCAAATGATGCCTCCGTATCTAAACGGCCCCAAAGGAAGGACCTGCACTTCGAAAATTTGTATCAACGTTGCCAAATGTGTTGTCTGTCCCGCCTCGGGTATGTTGTCCCGTCTCGTGGGCAGACAACCTCGCATCGAGTCGTGTTGCGTAATCATGTCGTCGTAAAAAGCGGGTCTACTAGTACAGGCGATCGGTAAAGGCCATCTGCCGCGAGTGCTCATCCTCGTAGAGCATGCCGGCGGCACCGCCGTGGTCGGGCTGCTGGCCGAACATGCCGTAGTTGCCAGTAGAGTGGTGGCGTGGAATGCTGGCCATTGAGTTGGGTGGCCCTGGAACATAAGTCGGCTGATGGCTGGTCATCGGCAGATGTGGAAAAGCTAGAGCAGCGGCCTGGCTCTCCTCCCCCTTCGACTTGGGGGCGACTGTTCGGGCCTTGCCGCGACCTTTGATGCCCTTGTTGCTGTTCTTGTAGTGCACCTTGAAGTACTCGAACAACTCCAGGTGCTCGTCAGGCACGTCGCCGTCGTGGGCAAACCTGACGAACATGGTCGTGAGTCTCTGGAGCGTTTCCTTGTGGAAGTTGTTCTGGTGAGTCTGGCGGCCGTGTTAGCACTCATGCGCGAAAAAGGTGTCTGCTTTACATACCTTCATGTTGCCGAGCTGAGAGAAGGTCTTGTTACAGTCGTCTAGCCTGCAGACGAAAGGCTTGAGGCCCTTGTGCGTTTCTTCGTGAGATCGAACGTTGCCGCGCTGGGCGAAGAGTTTGCCACAGATGCTGCAAGAGTAAGGCTTTTCTCCCGTATGGCGACGCATGTGTGTCTGCGCAAGGAGAGGCGTTAGCGTCCAAGTTTGAAACCCAAAAACCCAAGCGCCGACGTACCTTGAGGTTGCCGCGCTGAGAGAAGGTTAGACCGCAGTTCTCCTTGGTGCAGACCTGCGTCTGTTAGTCGGCCGCTCCTGTTCGCGGGTAGCCTCTGGGCTTACATAGGGCTTGTGTCCAGTGTGTGTCCGGCGATGGATGTCCAGATGAGTCTTCTGGACGAAGCGTTTGTTGCAATTCGGCCCGTCACAGACCCATTTCTTCTTGGGCTTTCCCTCTCCATAGCCGGGGGTCGATGGGTGCCCGATACTGGCCGGGCTCTGAGGTCCCGACCCGGACTCTGCGCAGGAAGGAGTCTGGGCGGGCGTGATAACTTGGCTCTGGCTGCCGTCTTCGTCAACCTCGGACTTCTGAATGACCTTCATGAGCTCGTCGACGTCCGTCTCGAAGTTGATCCTGTCGGCTGGGTCGATGGTTTCGTTGTACGTGATGGTCTTGGCGCCGGCAGTTGGGTTCGAAGTCAAGGAGTGGGCTGTTGACACCTGAGACTCGCTCCTGGCGGATGGTGACTGCAGTCGCATCTCGTTCAGCTGCTTCGAGTCCCTCCGAAAGGACAGGGCCCTGGCGGCGTCGCCATCTGGCCCAACCATCCTCGGGCCATGGCGTTCCTGGAAGTCGTGCCTATACGGGGAACTGATCGGGGTAGCTGGCGGTGGACTTTGATACGACACGTACGCGAACGCCGGCTGGTGCTGGTAGTGCGGTGCCGCCAGGCTCGTCATGGGCCCAGCGCTGTAGGCGGGAGGAGCCACGACGTACTGGGGAGCCACGGGCCGTTGCATGTGCGCGGGCGGCGCGGGGCGGGAGTCGTAAGGCATGAACGCCGGGGCATCCATCAGGGTGAAGTCGTGTGGGAGTTGCTGTGGCCAGCGTCCCCAGTTGGGGGGCGCCGTCGGTTGTGCCGTGAGAGCCAGGTTGGCGGTTGAAGTCAGCCTTGCTACAGGAGCAAGACTGACGACGAGATACGGAGGGGGAGATGGGGAGACCGTCAAGTGTCTTGAGAGAAAGACGAAGCGGAGTGGTTTGTGCGATGGTGAGACCCGAGGAGCAAGGGGAAGAAGCCGGGTAATATATATATACGAGGGGCTCTGGAGAGAGATGGGAGTAGGGGTGCCAATGTACTCGGTTGAGGTCGATTTCGGAGATCCGGGGAGAGCACACAGCGTATATACCTGCACAGGTGGGCGTCGTCAAAGGCGAAAGGTTATGGGGACCAGGGTGGGAGCCAATCGTCCGGTAATGGGACCCAGAGATCTTGGCTCCCAGTGCGCCTGCATTAGACGTGATCCAAGTCTCGTCATCCCGGACGGACGGACGCGGACGAGCATGGTGCAATACTCGGTACATTGCGATGGACGCTGATGGAGAGCAAACCCCCCGCCATCACACACGCCCACCCACGAGAGCTGAGGGACGAGATGGGAAGCAGGGGTGCGAGCAGACGTCCCCAAAGGAGCAAGGCGGCGAGCGCGAGTGCTGGGTCGATGCAAGGTGATCAAGGGCGCCAGGGGGGTGGGCGGGTGAGGGCCGAGTGGAGGGCCCGTGGCTGGGGCCCGACTACCAGGGGTTCAGCCGGTGGAGGGCTGGGGACCCCGGGACAGCTTGTTAGATGAAGGCGGCACTTCCGACCTGTCATCTGCCCCGTAGCATTCGAGATCAAGGCGGCTGCCGTTGATACGCTGGGCGGACGCTGGGCGGGTCAGCGCGCACGAACATTGGGCCGGCGGTATTCCTGGTGGACCTGCGGTGCTCGTGATGCCAGCCGGGAGAGCCGTCTTGATACGCCTGAAGGGCCTGAGGGCAGGTAGGTCGACCGGGCCCGGACGTTGCGAGGCGTCGAACTGGCGACCCGGCCGCGCAGACGGCACACGAGCCGGCCGCCAGAGGCAACGTCGGCCGGCCCCAGGCCACCACATCGCGCGTAGGGGCGGAACCGCCGCGTCGGAGACGCAGACGCAGGAGATGCAGGCAGGCAGGCGGCCGGCCTTGAGACACGGGCGGCGGCGAGAGGAGCGACAGGGCCAACGACGGCCGCACTCTTCGCCCTTGTCGGCTGGCGTGGTCCGTGGGCGCTGCAATGGGCCGAAAGCCGGGTGGTTTGTGTCTTCACAGAGCGAGGGCCAGCACCTGGAGCGCCGTGGGCGGAGGTGGCGACGCGGGCGGAGGTGGCGAGGCGGGTGGAGGAAGGCACCAGGCGGGCGAGGCGGCGGGTGGAGGAAGGCACCGGCGGGCGAGGCGGCGGGTGGAGGAAGGCGCCAGGCGGCAGGCAGGCGGGCTGGCAGGCAGGCGGGCCGTTCACCGACGGCCTGGGGCAAGGGCGACGCTGGCCGAGCCGTACTCGGACTAGCCCCGGTGCCTTGACGTGCCCCAAGCAGCTCTAAATCCCATGGCGGGCTTCGGCTGGGCTAGGCCTGCTACCGCGCCCGCGCTAGGCCGGGGAGGCGCCCCTGCCCTGCTGCAGCTGTGCGAGCGCGGCCGGTAGGGCGGAGTGCCGCCAGCACCTGACGGACGTTGCACGAGCGCTCCGTTCCCAGTCCACGCACGCCGTCCTGTCACGCCGTCCTGTCACGCCGTCCTGTCCGTGTTGCGATTGCTTGCCGCCTCGCTGCTGAGATGGCATGGGGCTCTGTCTCCCGAACACCTGCTCATCCTCGCACCACCGCCAGCCGCGACATGCCCATCAGCCTCGGCCACAGGGCGGCCCGCTGCAGTCAGCTACCAACTACTACCTTGCCTCCCTACCTTGCCTGCCAACTGACCTTCCTGCCGACCTACCTGCTGGCCTACGCTACGCACCGCGGCAGCTCCCTGCACGACAACTCTCTCGGCTCCTGGTCGTTTCCCCGCTCGCCGCCGTGCCCGACGGGGCTTGCTCCCGCTGCTGGACTCCGGTACGAAGCATACCTTACCTGTGCTACTCTCGTCCCTCGTCGCCGGCTTTCCCTGACTGGTCCATCCGCCTTTCCGCCCAGGGTCCAGGGCCACTGCGTCTGGACCTGCCAGGCCCTACCGGGCTCGCTCCCTTGCTGGCCGCGTCAAAGCGGCCGCCGGCGTGATACGGCCGGCGTGAGCGCCGACAGCCTGTCATGGTGCTCGGCCCGACGACACAGAAGACGTCGGCGAAGAAATGGCGTCACGTCTTGCGACGAAACATCAATAATGGTACGGGCCGTGTCTTCTGGGTCCAACGGCCCTTGGCATCTGCCCGTCCGGAAGAGCGAGTCTCGGTCTTCCATCATAGACGACGCTTAAAAGACCCCGAGACCTGGTTCCTGATTTAGCCTAGGTTTCTTCTCTCACTCACGCACACCTGGGTGAGACGATCTGCGCTGCCCTACCCAGTCGCGAGCCGAGGGGCCAGATTGGCGTACTTGGAAATGGCCGCTCTGGCTGCGAGTACGAGTATTTCTGTCGTCTGGACGGGTTGAATCCGACGACAAACAAGAAGCGCTCGCGGCAATCTCGGAGATGCTTGTCGGCGCCAATGGGATCACCGCCCTGCCGTCCCTGGTTGCCGCCTCGGTTCGACAGACAGACACAGGTTGCCTGCTGTGCGTTGTGTTGCGCGGCCGCCGTACCGGGATCATGGATCGTTCAGAGATCTGCTAATGCCCTAGCCTCGATGTACCCAGCCAAGCCAGCCTTCACCCGCGGCCCACTCTTCTGATATCTGATCAAAAGTTCAGCCCTGGTCCGGCTGTGGCCTTGCCATTGTGCTCGCCGAGCATGCAAGGAAGGGATCGTCGCCAAAGGTCTCCCGTGCGATGCAGATGCTGCGGTTGCGAGGCGCTCGCCTCCCGTGCGTCTCGACAACGAGTCCGTCTGCCTCGGGGGCGGCTAGGACTGGAGCGTCCGACAACCGCTCCCGGGTTCGGTGCGCCCCATCCTGACCGAGAGCCGCCAGGGGTCGCGAACTTCTTGTCGCTTTTTACCAAGCTTAGCGCGAGGCCAATGTCGGTTGGACGGCCTCGCGAGCAGGGCACAGCCCATGTGCGCGGAAGATGGCCAATCAGGCCCTCGCCCTTGATCCCAACATCCCGTCTGCGTGGCCGTGGCTGCCTTTGCACTGCAGCGTCGAGGAGGCATCGGGGCGTCATGTTTATGCCCCGACAAAGCGTCAACTCTGAGCAACTCGGTTGAAGCTGGGCCCGCGGGACTCTGGACCACGGCCCGTTGTCGCCGGACTCATCATGGCCGATCCGGCCCCGCCTCTAGTGCTGCATCTACGGATTACGGAGACGAGGTGCGACGGCGCTGGTCATATTGTCGCGTCTCATCGTCTTCCGTTGGACAATTGACAGGCTTCTTGAACCCGTCGACTTATTGCATCGCTCGAGATGATGGCTGAAGACGGGGCATCCGAAAATCTTCGGCCGCGTCCCCAGTGGCTGGGTCCCGGCCGCGTCGCCCCAGCTCCCGGCTTAACCACTCATCAACGGGCGTCGCCGCCGCGGCTCCCGGGGGCTTCTTCGGCAGCGCTGTCATGTTTCCTCGGCCCGTCGCTGGGGAGAAAACAATGACTTGTCCACCGCGCCGGATGCTGCGGGATTTGCAGGGATTTGCAGGGATTTGCAGCCAATAGGCGCAGCCTCCCCGGCCAGCATCTGGTGAAATATGATATATCACCCACAGGTCAACGACCAGTGCGCAGTGGTCACTCTGCGCCTGTTGGTCGTGGACTAGCCGAATCGGTGACTACTCGTATTTCAAATCACCTCTTGTTCTTCATTGGCGGCTCAAGGTGCCAAATCCAGGCACCGGCACCACGGTCTGTGCAGTCAACGTCGTCCACGGACCACAGAGGTCACACTAACGAAGCGCCGTGATGCTACTTCGTACTCGTACTCGCAGGGAATGGACCAAACCCGCCTAGCCACGAGAAAGCTCGGGGTTGCAGGCCTCGTGGTGCAAGGCCACCCAACAATGCAACGACATTGTGTGGAACGCGCGGGGGCCGAGGGGGCACGCGGGCATCGTCGCAATATCCGAGCCGACGGTTCAACCATGGCCTGGAAGCAGCGGATGGCGACTTGGGGACTCTGACGGCGGCGGCCTGTGCCGTCCGTCGTCACATTTGCTTGCACATGCGGCCGACTCCTCGGTAACGGCTTGCACTCTGCAGAGCCACGAGTCGCTCGGTCGGCGTTGGACAACAGCCGCAGCGGGCTCATCCAACGTGAAGCTGATTGCTGGACCGGAGCCCTCATACCACCAGCCAGCACGCACCGCACTCGAGGGGAGCGGAGAGGGTGAAAAGTTTGGACGCAGGCGAGATGTGACAGAAGCCAGGCGGGGCGGCTGGCCGTCTTCGGCCCCACGTCAAGGCGGTGCGGGCGAGGATTGGACCTCGACTGCCGCGGAAAGGAGTGTCGCCAGACGTCGCGACGGCATTGGCCCTGGACGCTCGGGACCCGGCTAGGCGACGGCGGAGCCAATGTCTGCCATGGCGCTCGGTGCTGGAAGCGGGTGAGGCGGTCCAGGGTAGCCCGGCCGCCGGGGAGTCGGGGACTTGGCTGAATCCCGAGAGGGGTGAGAGGAGCGAGATGCAACCATCAAGCCCACGGCAGCGGGAGAGAGGGGGGCTCGAAAGCTGGGACGCCGCGGCCAGGGCCCTGCTGGTCCCGACAGATGGATGGGTACCGAGCACCACCACTCAGATGAGCCGGACCAGGCCCGTCCCGAGAGTCTGGGCGAAGCTGCCCGGGTACCCGGTCGGCAGCACCCAGCAACCCAGAGCATGTGCGAATTCGAGGTACATACTGCCAGGGCCTCCCCCCGTCGCATGCCTCGCTGGTTCCGTCATTGGAAGCCGGGCCGGATGGGCACGCGAGGGCGGGGAACGAAGCCTGCGACAGGTGGACGGCCCATGAACTTGGTACGAGCGAGGCGAAGGGAACGTGTCCGGCCCGTGGTGGCTTGGCGATCAACGCCAACGATGCCCTTTACGAAGCTGCCTCTCCCGCAACGCGCCGTTCGCTCCGCCTGGCGGCCATGACGGCGGATGAAGCTGCACCGACGGACGGAGCCCCAAATGCACGACATGACGGCTGGCATTGGTAGCACCACAACGGGTCTTAGAACGGCGCGCTGGCGCCATTGTTCTGGAATCCGGACGCTGTCTCACGGACCGAGACGCGGGGCCTCGGGTGCTCGGGACAACGGAGGGCATCGTGACGGACGATGACGGCGTCGCCATGGACGCTTACATGGGACCGGCACGCGCCTCCATGACGGATGCAGCGGGCGGTGGCTGCCAGGGCCGGCGGGGGGGGGTTCTTGGAGGCAAGGTCGACAGAGGGCATGAATTCGATGCAAGCAATCCATGTCGCGCCCGCAATCGGCTGGCCTCTGCTCGCTAAAACCGATGGAGCTGGGCCGCCGCCTCATCGGCCGCGGAGGACGGAATATGGGGCCGGCTGGGGCCGGCCCAGGCTGGACGATGGGCACGGATCTGACCAGAGATTGATTTGGTCGACGGCGTGCGCGACGGACAGGGTAATTACGGATACGAAAGATCCGTCGTGCCGGTCTCGTCGCATCCGCTACAGACTCTGCGAGGTGCACGATGCTGCGCGACGGGTGCGTGCGTGGCCCCAGCAGCGCCTCGACGTCGCACCGCGCCGTGGCCCAAAGCAACCCCGTCTCTCCAGCGCGTCGGCAAGCAGCAGGCACTCGCTCAACGCTCAACCGCCCTGCGCTGCGGGCGCACACGTCGGGCGCGGGCGCGGCGCCGTCGTTGGTCGCGCAGCCGCGCCTCGAGCAGATGGCATGCCGCCGCACAGGGTATGCGACGATGGCTTCACGGCAGCCGCGGGCGCAGCACGGGCCTCCTTTTCCCTTCCTCGGCCCCACAGCAGACGCAAGGCACGGCGGGCCAACGACGAGCACCTGGGGACGCGCGACCCGAGAGCGGCGGCGGCCGTTGCAGGGTGCGTCGTAGGAGTGGGTTGGACGTGCGCTTGCAGCCCGCCACCCCGAAGCGGCCTGGGCGCCCACGAGCGTGCGCCGCGCACAGGGCCGAGGATGCGGGCCCTCGGCTAGCAGCAACCAGTGTCCTGCTCGGCTCCCCAGGCACGGTTGCCCGGGCACGGCCGCGAGGTTTGCGCGACCCGTCCCCGCTTCGCGGCGTCGCGGCCCGTCCGACTGGAGCGCGCGGGACCGGGCTCGCCCTGGCGCCGCCTCCGCCGCCGGCGCGAGCTGCCTCCGG
>NRSZ01000824.1:5914-34203 GCA_002901185.1 Tolypocladium capitatum
TACCGCGGTGTCAGCCGGCGGGACGGCTATGGCCGACACTAGGCCGGTAGTGAAGAGAAGGATAGCGACGGGCTTCATGATGGCTTGAAAAGGAGAATCAAGGTAAGGCAGAAGAAGGTCGATAAGAGCCAGCTCTTAGAAAGGATTATAGAAGGTAGAAGAGAGTATATTGGTTGTGCTGATGGAGATATTAGATGGGCTAGTGAGGCGGCACGATGCCTATATTATATAGCCGTGGGCTATATAATAACGAGCTGAATACTATTCCTAGTAGAGTATCGTGAGACTAAATCGATACGGTAAGTTCCTAATGAAAAATAGACCTCGTCGCATCATCGCCTATCGGTTTTGTGTTCGGGACTGGCTTTATCTATTCTAATCCCGTGATGCTAATCCGAAGCCAGGCTCCGACTCCGGGCGAGGACTTGGCAGTTTCGCTCCTCGGCGGGTTGGCTACCCGCGACACGTCTCATCTAGTCTCGGGCTATGGAGAACTATGTCAAGTATAAACACTATACATCGAGATTCCGGAAGCGTTTCATGGGCGGCATGTCTCCGGGCTAGGTGAAGACCCCGCTGTCGCACCTCCATTCCCCTTCATCCTTGGCTTCGGCCGATTGACTCCACTCGACCAAAGCACGATCCGAGGAGGCCTCCTCGCTCCTGGCTGTTAATGTGCGCTAATGAAAGGACCGGCCGCTGGCTGATCAGTACCCTGGGGATGCGATTGTTTGGGCGCGCATGACTGTTACCGTGGCCAAGCTGGAGGCGGACGCCGTCGCGGGTTGCTCTGTTCGCTCGCCGCAGGACAGCTGCGTCTATGGAGTTCGGACCGCGGACGAGTATTTACATCAGCCACTCTCCTCCCCCATGGGCGTCTGCGGCCGGCTGCCCTGCGGCATCTCGCCGACGTGCCACGTCTTGCGCGTCGTGCCGTCGATGGAGAATGCGAGGATTTGGTTGGAAGCGCCCCGAGTCGGAAACGCACCCAGTCAATCTCGTCGGCAGAGCCAGACTTCATCACAAGGGCGCTGATGAGACCCGGTCCCCTGGCGGCCTGGACCGTGGCGCTGATCTTGCCGAATAGGAGATACCTGCGACTGGTGAGACGCGGTGCATCGCCCGCCTTCCACATGCCCATGGCGACCCCCTTGCCGCGGCGAGGCGTTGCCGGCAATGACGGGGTCTGGCCGGCAATCTGCGTAGCCTTTAGTCCTAGAATGCGGAGCGCATCGCAGCCGGCGAGATCCTTCGAGCCGGCCATGGCGGGGACGGCCAGCACCACCGTCACGAAGATGTTTGGGAGCATATTGGGCTCGACCGGCTGGTTCAACGCGGTTGGACGAGGGGACAGGGGCGAGGGCTCGACGGAGAGGACGGAGTAGTAGGTTTTACTACGAGGACGAGATTTCGTCGCGGCATCTTGCCACGTCCATGGTGTATCCCTCACGCACAGGAGAGATCGCAACAGCAGATGCAGGCACGCGGTGCATCACAGCGTGCCAACGAGCATCCGTTGGCACCATGAAGTGGCATCACTAGTTGGTGCATCTCCTGCGATTGCGGCAGTAAAGGCGACAATGACGAACGCCACCATGCGTGACACCCTGCAACGGGGACGACGCCGGTGTGGACAAACAGACAGATCGACCAATAAGTCGGGCTTCCAAGCTGCAGGTTACACTCGAGTCCGTTGACTGTGACCGTGTACCTGCGTGTTGCTCCATCGCTTCAGCCTGCTCCCAAACAGAAATCGACTCTGGACCTGGCCGACATGAAGCAATCGCAAGACAGGCCAAAGCGCACCACGGCATGAATCCATCACGCAAGCAACATGCAGTGACGGTGCAAACATGGTCCTTTAGCAGCTGTCCAGCATGCTCGACAGAGCGTTCTTCTCGGCGTCGGTAATGGTCAGCTTGTAGAAGCTCTTGACCTCCACCCAGCTCTCGGCGTAAGTGCAGTAGAAGCTCGTCAGCGGCGGCTTCCACAGGTCGGGGCTCGAGTCGCCCTTCGCCCGGTTGGCGTGTTGGCTCACGGCCCAGAGCTGCGGGCGCGTGATGTCGTTGGCGTAGCCCTTGCGCTGCTCCGTGGTCCACGAGGAAGCGCCAGACTATCGAGCAGAGGTCAGCATGCTTCCGTGGCGCCAAGGAGGGGAAGCAGGAGGCAGGTCTCACGATCCAGGCGTTCTTGAGGGGAACAAAGTGGTCAATGTCCAGGTCGCGGCTCGAGGTCACGGAGACGCCGTCGTACGGGCTCTTCCAGGTGCCCGACTGGATGGCGCAGGCCGCGCTGACCTCGACGTTCTCGCCGTCGCGCTTCAGCACAAACTCGCTACGGCAGTCCAGTGTCAGTCCATTGCCGTGAGACGATGCCACGAGACGGGGTCGCACCGCGCGTTGCATTTGCCGCTGACGATGGCCCAGGTAGGGAACTTGGCGCGACTGTAGCCATCCCCGCTTCCCGAGGCGGCAACCTCGAGGCCGGCGAGCAGCGTCCTGGCCGTGGAGGCGCTGGGAATGCCAGGCTGCCATGTTTCGTCAGTCCGTCTCTCGACCGGCAGTGGTGGCGGCCGGCTTACCGGAGCCGGCTCGGGGAACGGTGCCGCCAGGACCGCGGCGGCGGCGGACACGAGAAGGGAGACGGAGAACTTCATCTTGCTGACTCGGGACGGCGAGACTGGAGGGGGATTCCTGCCCAGGAACGGCGGCAGAAACGACTGGGCACGCCGCGAACCGTACGCAGTTTATACATAGTCTCGGAGCTGCGGTGCAATAAGACACGCTCATTCTGTCCCTGCCAGAGTCGCCGCCGATCAGTCCAATAGAGGAACATCTGCCCGCCAACCCTGCATGACTCTCCCGACCTGCCATTCGCAGATCGGCGCCAGGGCCAGATCGGCGACCGATGCGACGTGCGGCCGCTAGAGTCGCCCGGTCGAATGGCGTCGTGTTCTTGAAGACCGTGCCGCCCCGGGCGAGCAGTAACCGGGGCACGCCGCTGAAGGATTCGCCGTGATACGTTGTGCCGCGATGCTCTGGTGCAAGGGGAGGAAGAGCCAAGACGATGAGCCCGCAAGCAATGCGACCCTCAAGCACAAGACGCCCAGCATGCTGCACAAGACAATCACCGTTATCGGAGTTCGCCGAACTTCCACCAAGCCGGTTTGGACATGTCTTGTCGTGGCTGCCAGATCAGCGATAGTCGGTATGATTACTGTCGACCAGGGCCTCGACGCGCCCGCTCGCTCCTCAGGTCGGCAACCCGACCGACGACAAAGATGTGCAATATCGTGTCTCCCTCGATCATGTCCCGAGCGTAGACGTCGTCGTATCCGCACTCTGAAGGCCGGCGTACGAGGGCGCAGAGGCTTCGTGTGGCCTCCGGCACCGACTCGCCGCCGCGTTCTTGTCTCACTCGACGTAGCAATGAAGATGGCAGAAATGGTACAGGTGCAGGCAGGGCGCCCCCGTGTGTGTTTCTGGCATTCGCATTTGCTCCCTGGCGGAGCAAGGCCTCAACGACGCGGCGGCAGCTCGAGCATGTGTCCCGGTCGTCTTGCAGCACCGCGACGAAGCGGGTTCAGCCATGCCGGTAATCTGGACTCGGATTGAAGTTTGGCCCCACCAGCCTCAGTATGTTGGGATCGTGTATCGAGGGCGTCTCCAGCAGGCGATGGAAGGCAGACCGGCCACCCAGGAGCGCTGGGTCCGTCGGCGCGAAGTGATCCAGCAAGAATGCCAGGCTGGTGTTGACTCTCCAGGAGGTTTGGCTCCCGACATGGACAAACAGGCACTCCAATTCCTCGTGACTCAAGATGAAACGGCTTGCAAGCTCCAGCAAGAACTCCTTCGCGATGCCGAGATTTGCCTTTAGCATGTTGCTGAAGACCAGTTTGGGATTCTCCGTCGGACCGGCGTCGAGAATCAGTTTGACTGCCGCCAGTCCTGCTTCGGCTACCTCGACGTCGAAATTCGCAGAATTCCGCTTTGCATGAGCCGACAGGCACCGGGAGAGAGGGCGGGCTTCGACACATGAGCCCTGGCTGGGATTCGCCCCGTGCTGCAGGTAGAGGCGCATGACTTGCACATTCAGTTGAGCGGCTGCGTGTCCGAGTCGCGTTATCCCCGAAGCATCAGGCTGATTTATGTTCGCCTGCGCTTCCGCGGTGAAGAGCATCCGAAAGACGGCCTCGACCTCGTCCGGCTTGCCGCGAATCCGGGGCATCAAGTCCAGCAGGGGTGCCCGGGGCGAATTCGGGGTGCTGACGTCTGCTCCGGCGTCGAGCAAGGTCTTGACATTGCCGAGCCCTCGGGGGGCGCAGATTGCCCAGTGGAGAGGAGTTAACCCTCTGCCGTCCGGGCTGTCCGGGCTAATGCCGTGTTGCTGCAGCAATGTCGCCAGAACCTCGCCATCATCGCTCATGGCCGCGGCATGGACGGCGTTGAAGACCCCTTCGTCGTTCCCCCGTGGGAACCTGTTGACGCCGACGTTGACGAGTGCGCCCCTGTCAAGGAGGATTCGGGAAACTGCCCGGTGTCCCAAGACCAACGAGAGGCCCAGTGGCGAGAGCTCTGATTCTGGATACCAGTCGTTGAAGGTGGTCCCCAGGTCGTTGTTCAAGACAACCTCGGCCTTTGCTTCTATATCGCAACCCTTGTCCAGGAGCATCTTTACGAGGTCCGCGCTTCCTGCTTCCACGGCGCTATGTAGAACGGTGCCTACTGTCACGAGCGAAGTCCATCCCCCCTGCGGCATGTGCAGCCTCAAGTTTGCAGTGTCGGAATAGGCAAAGCATCGCTCGGCCAGCTCGGTGTCGTTGCGCATGGCGGCATATCGGAGGCCAATGTGCCCAAAATTGGTGTACAACATCCTCGTGGCGTCGACATGAAAGAGCCTGATGTTGGTGAGGTTGAAAAGATTGCATCGCCGCTCTTTGTCCAGCATCTCAAGTTCTCTGCGAACTCTCTCCGTCTCCTCGTTCTCTGATATTTCTTCGTCTTCGTCATCCGAGGACTCTTCCGTAAAGTCGTCCGCAGCATGGCCGCCAGAGGTCTGAGCCTCTACTGGCGCCGCTTCATGTGCATCTGGTGGTGGGACCAGATACATGAATTCTATAATATTGAACAAGAGCTCCTTGGGCAATCGCGACAAAGGGTAGTTGCTTTCCTCCATAGCGGGCTAGGGTGTTGCTTTAGTCAAGTAACGAGAGGAGATGATTTTGCGAACTGCACCGAGGCAGGATTGTCTTCGTGAGCTGTTGGCTGACTGTTATCTGCACAATTCCGAGTTGATCTTCAGCTGTTTTATTCAGGTGCTCCTTTTGTTACCGACGGCAAGATATTTTGATGCTTTGTCTAACGCAGTGCTTTGTCAACGTTTGGGCCGAGTCCTTTGAACGAATATCCCAAGCTTTTGTTCTCTCCACGTTCGCAGACATAGTTTGACGGGGAAGACGGACCACCCCACGACAGGGGCAGTGCCAAGGGGGCGTTAGTGCCCCATTCATGTATATAAGGACCGACTCACGCGCCTCTAGGAGCGTGAGGAGGCCACGCTCTTCATGAATCAACGCCTACGGGCTCCTCGTCCTCGCGAATTGCGTCAACTAATGCGTGTAAGTGAGTGAGACCGCCCGGTCACCCTGCGAGTGAATAATGAAGTGAACAACCGCACCCGTCACTGAGCTCTGGATGACTGTGACAGTCCCGGAGACGCGTGATCAGATGGTCTGAGTGAGTGAAATACCCGATTGAGTGTTCAATTGACCCCGAGAGACCTGCGAGTACAATCGCGTGTTGCGCCAAACTGTGACGCGTCAAGTTGCGGTGTTCCTTCGGACTCCACGTTTGCTCTATCAAAATAGCTGCTCTCATGACTCTATATTCCGTTTTCGACACCCTCTGTAAATTATACACAAAACTATAGCTCCGGTGGCAAAAATTGGAGCCTGGTTGTGCAAACGGTCACCGGCGCCCGACGTACACGTTACGAACATTGAGACTTTGTCCATGCATGATGTATGAATGCCACATCAATGGAATGACCCAGACTCACTGATAGAGTGAGCGCGGCAGATTTGGAGTTGCGGACTCCTTTTTGTTTTGTCTTTATTCGTTTTTATTTACTTTGCATGTGTTGCACAAACTGGGCAAGTCTCAACTAACAACCGGAATCCTCTAGAGCACGGAAACCAAGTTTGAAAGGGCACTTGTGGTGACGGCAAACTTTGCCAATCTTCCACTCTTTTCTCTCCACTCCCTTCCATCCAATTTTCCCTCCTGCAAACCGAGGCTTTGCCACCCGAGGTCGCCCTGTTATTCATGCCGACAATGCTCTTAGCGGCGAGCTCTAAGTTGCTATGAGAACTGTCCGAGTTCCTTGTCCCGTTCGTCGAGCAGGAACAGTCGCAATCTCTTGAAGTTAGACAGTCGCCGCCTCAATCGTTGAATGGCCGTGAACCCCGCCACGTCCTTGGTGCAGACCGACGTGCCGAGCTGTATGAAGTAGTCCGCATCCTTAATAGCGGACTTCTCATCATATCCATTGATGCCCACCTTGTCCACGATCATGTGAAGATATGTGAATCCCTCCGGAGAAAGCCAGTTCGGGTCGAACTCAAAGTGCTTCACGTCCGCCCAAAAGCTGTGATTGGGGGTCTTGGCGGCCACTCCAACCAGCTGTGACCCATTCGTGGGATTCAGGAACCCTGCCCGTAGGGCGGAGAGAACCGCTCTTTCCTGTTTTTCGAAAGCGTAAAGGTAGGCATGGTCAATGGCTCCCTGAGACAGGTGGTCCTTGTGCTGCAGAATCCGGTAGCCCTTGGGCGATCGAAGTCTAGGACTTCGAATCCAAAGCTTGAAGACATCGTCAGCCTCGTAGTGCTTTATGGTAGCCCCCAAACTCACAAGCAAGTGGAGCAGGTGAAGCGGCACATCCTTGATCGCCGGATAGGACGCCATCTTCAGATCCTCGCCTCTCTTGGCCACTTGGACAAAGAAGTCATGCAGAATCGTTGGGCCGCCTGGGTGAGCCGTGAGGTTGAGATCGCCCCCCTTTGACACCAGATGTTTCAAGAGCTTTCCAAGGTATCTGTGGTCGCCGTTGACGAACATAATCTCGTCCCACAACTTGTGGATGGCTGTGCGTCCCCTGGCGTTCCTGCCGTTGATTCGAGCACCGTTTTTTACCAGAAGGTCTACGATTTCCATCACGTCCGCGCATGCCTTGGTCCGCTGGTCCGCAGTGGTCAAGTGGATAAAGGCGGCCGGCATGGCACAAATGAGAGGCGACTCTGCGGCCGCCGGGTGCGTGCGTCGATTGACGTTGGCTCCGTGCTTGATGAGATTTTCCATGGACTGGATCAAGAACTTGCGCGCCAGTGCCGGTGGGCCATGGGCACAAAGCTTGATGGCGTAGATGAGTGGTGTTCTGCCGAGGTCTGTAGACACCTCGACGTCAGCTCCGGCCTGGATGAGTGCGGCCAACATTGTCCTGTTGGCAACCCGCAGAGCAATGTGCAGGGCGGAAAACATGGACGCGGCTCTCGGCAGGGTGGCGTTGAGACTCTGCTTACATTTGTCGAAGAGTTCGCTTCGGAGGTCGCACAGGTCGTCTTGGAAATCCTCCCGCGGCATTGCTGCGAACAAATGGTAGACCGTGACGACAGCCGTGTTCGGGTCGAGATGCCAGTCGCGGCTGGAGACGGCGAGCTGAGCAGGAGCACCAGCGTCTACGAGCATCCGAACAATGTTCTTGTGGTTTCGAATCAGCGGCAGCAGAAGCGGTAGCCAGCAGGTCCTCGCAAAGCTGTTATGCAGCGCGCTACCGTACCGTCCCATTTCTCCCTTGGGATCCGGGTCCACGAGGACAGTGTGGTGGTGCATGTTGAAGCCGGAGCTCAAAGCGCGGACGTCGGCTCCGTAGTGAAGTAGGTCTCGCACGATGCTTTCTTTACCTGAAGCTGCGGCAAAGTGAAGTGCTGATCCATAAGGGCCGACATAAGGGCGGTCCTCGCGGATGAAACGTTCGTCTTCCTTGTTCTTGTGAACAGCGTTGACGTCAGCACCATGCTCCACGGCCAGTCGCAAGATCTTGCGGTCGACTCGTTCCTCCTGAATGGACGCGCTTTTGTGGGAAACCCATTCAATGGCGGTTGAGTTGCCGAACTTGGCATTCTTGGCGTAGAGATGGGGCGAAGCAACGAAGTACCATATCCAGCAAGTTCGGGCGAGCTTGCCTAGGTCCCTCTCCTCCAAGCGGTAGGCGATGTTGTCTTTGATCTCATTAGGGGTACGGATGAGCCATGGGTGAGGCAACTTTTTATTGTCTTCATTCGGCTCCATGGTGAAGAAACGTGAAGCCTGGTTGTGTTTGGGGGTGGTGAGCGTGTTCTACCAGCGCGTGGGAAAGCCCGTCGAAGAGACGGTGAGGGAGAGGTGAAGTTCGGGGTCTCAGGAAACAGAGTCTTTGGCGCACAAGTCAGGCAGCAAGTCCTCAAGAAATCGAGTTCAGTCTTGGGAGTGCTCGGCAGTGGCAGCTGGCAATGAATTTAACAGAGGGCTTGATCAGTAACGTAGAAACGCAGCGTCAGGGATATACGTGTTTCTCAGCAGGCTGCTTTGGTTGACGTGGCTTCTTACGTTGCGGTGAAGGAATATGTTGGGGCAAGGAGCTTTGGGAAGTAAAGCAGGGTGCGAGAAGTTGCTGCTTGTGTGGGCGACATTGTGTAATGCCTGATGATTGCGCCGACAGGTAACACCGTCCAAGCGTTCACGCGTGCACCGAAGTTGCTTTCTTGGATCTTGGTGAAGGATGGTATGGCGAGGAGGATGTTGTGGGAGTAGTAGACAGGCTGCGGAATGTTGCTGTTCGGACGACGGAACGCGTATAGCTCGCCGCGTCGTCATGCCGACCCGTCATTGACGGGTTGATACTTGACTGGAGCGTTGACACTCTCTGGCGATTGTGTGAGCACTCCAATGGCTTTTAAACGACTCGCAGACTTGTGCGATAACGCAAACGAGCCATTACAGACAACACGCACCTGGTTTGCTTCGAGTTGAACATGCATATGTCGAGGCCCTCGACCAGTTGTCTGGACTCAAAGGCATGAGTGCAGCAACTGCTCTCTTCCGCTAGGTGCTCTCATCGTACTCGTCTATCACGCTCTTGGGTTTTACAAACGTCCCCAGAGGCGTGTACTTCAAGTGGTCAAAGCCGAATCCCTCTGGCCCGCCAAGCTTGACTCCCCTCTCCGTCGAAGTCCACTTGTCGCTGGCAGCAAGTCCCAACACGACGACAAACAAGCCGTACCTGTACTCCGGTGTTCCGATGGCCTCGCCATTCTGTGCGTCAATAATGGTAATCAAGTCGGGAACAATCGCCAGCACGTCCTCCTGGCGCTCCTCTCCGCCGTCGGCACGCACCCTGAGCGCGGCAATGTTCTCGTTCTTGAACGGTATCTTGATGGCGCCCTGGAAGGACGGGCTTGTGTTTTCTCCATAAAGAGCGTCTCCGTCGTCCATGACACTGGCGCCTTCGATGATGCATTCGCCGTAGACGTATCCCGACCTCAGCGTGCGCTCAACGCCGACAATCTTGCCCTTCCACAAGACTCTGCCAGCGCCCTTGCCTCCGCACTCTTCGATGATCGTCTCCGCGACGTTATCCACGCGGTTCTCTCTCCTCGCACGAGCGACGCCGCGCCCGATCCTCCATGCCTGCGATATCGTGTGCTCGACGACCCAGCGCTTTGTCTCTGCTCCCGAGACAGGGGCCTCGGCACAGCCCGTATGTGATCCCATCTGGCTGAGGGCGGCGCGCAAGATGCGCTCGACTTGCAGATCCGAGCTTGCCTTTGGCATTAGAACGACGTTTCCGTTGCCGTCAGACATGGCAATGGGGAACCATATGGGGCTTCGCTCGTTGAACACCACGGGTGTCGTCTGCCACTTTGTGGGATACGCGCGACCCATCCAATCGCCGTCGACGGCTGGGATGTCCATGTACGTGCTGGCTCCCAAGGTCATGCCCTGCAGGCCGTTTCCGCCGCCAATCTCGATTGCAATCATGTGTGTGGCTGGCCGATCGCATATCTTAAACAGCTCTGTCTGTGCCTCCATGAGCTCGTCTGCCGCAAGCTTCTCGATGCCCACGGTCGGACTGCCCACTCCGCCACCGCACCCAACCTGGTCATCATCTTTCAAGTCGTAGGGGTTCACGACGCGTACAATCGCTCCCTTTCGTAGCTCCGATCGAAGGCGTACCATTTGCGAGTAAGGAGAGCCGCCGCCGCCAGTGCCGAGGATGTAGCAGCCGGTCGCGATCCAATCCAGATCAGTCTCAGAGATGTACCAAACTCGGTTTCTGACGTTTGGCCTGTAGGCCGCTATGTTCAGCTCTGGCTCTGCCTTCTTGGACACGCCCGTAGAACCGCGCCCGTTGGCCTTCCTTTCGTACTGGCTCATGTCCTCGGTCGGCTCGGATGCATCTTCTGGTGGCAGAGAGGCGCTCTCGCCCTTGGAGAGATCAAAGTCGCCAGCCGCGCGGACGATGAATCGGGTCTTGTGAGCGATGTACTGTAATGATCGTTAGCTTGGACATATGCTTCGTCACACTTGAACTTACCGCAAGAGGAAGCGTGTCCATTTCGACGACCTCGACCGACGATCGCAGGGCGCCAGCGGCTACAGTCTTTTCGATGGCTTGCTTCCCGGCCTCTGCAAGCAGCTCGCTCGTCGACTTGGACTCTGTAGACTTGACAATGTCGACCACAGCACTGACGCGAGCCATGGCTGCGCCAATGGCGTTTGCAACTTGCGACCACTTTAGCTTGAGGACTTTACTTGCTCCTCTCAACTCGTCTGGAGAAATTACAGCGCCGCCGCCGACAAGAAGAACGGGTAGGTCTTCCGGGGACGTCTTCATGTTGTCGACTACCTTTTCCAACTTGGCGCGTACAAGCTCCTTGAATGAGCTGATTTGGTCGGCATTGAGAGCCTCGTTGGCGAGGTCACGGTTGCCGATATCGACGTCCGAGTTCGCAGCAACCGTGCAGTCCGTCGCCGTGAGAACCTTGCCGCCAAAGACAATTGAGTCCTCGGATAGCCTGTGGCCAACGCTGTCTGGGCCGACAGTAAGGCCGTCCTCCTTCCGAACGATGGAGCCTCCTCCGAGCCCTATACTTTTGACATCTGGGCATGAAAAGTTCATTCGAATACCAGCAAGCTCGCTGTATGCTGCCTGCTGACGAGGGAAGCCGTTCGCCTGAAGGAGGCCGACGTCAGTGGTAGTTCCACCAATGTCCACCACCATGATGGCCCCGGACAGCTCCCCTTGCGCCAGAAATGCAGCACCTCTCATGCTATTCGTCGGACCACTTGAAAATGTCCGGATCGGAAGCCGCGCTGCCGCTTCCCCGGAGAGGACGGTCCCGTCGTTTTGCGTGATGAAGACGGGGCAATGCAGGCCCAGCTTCTTAACAGGCTCCTGGAAGGACCTAATAGTCTTTCTGGCAAACGAAAGAATAGAGGCGTTCAGAATCGACGCATTTTCTCGTTCCAAGAAACCGAGGTTGGCAATCTCCTTGGAGCACACGACATCGCAGCCCGGCAGCTCGGCCTTGATGATCTCGGCAGCCCTCTCTTCCTGCCGCTCAACTGCGTCAATCGGGCTGAAGACACCGTTTACCACGATGCTCCTGATGGTTTTTTCTCGGATTGCTGCGCACTCGGCTCTGATCTCACTCTCATCAATGTCCGAGATCAAGTTCCCGTCAACTTCGAGCCCACCCTTGAGCAGTGCGTAGTGACCCAGCATCAACTCCCTCATGTCATCTGGCCAGTCCACGCACGGAGGGGCATGCTTCGAGAAAGGGCCACAAAGACGTATGACAGCAACGGTGGAGAGCCTGGATGCATCTCTCTCCACGACGGCGTTGACAAAGTGTGTGGTTCCAATGGTGACGCTGGCGACCTCATCCGGGCTAATCTCGGCAGAGTCAAACATGGCCGTGATGGCATCGTTGATGCCGACGCTCGGGTTCGTCGTTGTTGGAGCTTTGTGCCATGCTAATATGCCCTTTTCGGGAGATGAGAAGGCCAGAGGGTCGAGGATGACACCGTCGGTGTTGGTGCCACCGACATCGACGCCTATACGGAGGCGTCTAACATCCTTGGCGGCGCGCATGGCTGCTGTCTTGCTGCGGCTCTATCGAACACTTGAAGCGGCGACAGGGCGAGCATCTGCGATGGGATGGGTTGAACGCAAGGATATTGCCGCAGCTCAACTTGCGGCTTGCTGGTGACGTTGAACATCCCGAGCCAGGCGGAGCGGGGTGAGCATCTCGGTGTCCGAGCCGCACCTTGGTCGGACATCCGGCCGGACCTCGACGCCGTTGAATTCGTCGCATGTGCCGTTAATTCGCTCGGGGATTTACTATAGACAAAGCAACAAAGGAGCATTGTATCGACGCATTTAGAAACGCCGACGTCGCGTAAGTGAGTGCCATATCGCGATCAGTGTCTGGGTTGCTCTCGGCCATGAAGATGTCTGCAACTGCTGGACGGCTCTCGCACCGTTTATTCCAGCAACTTTCGTTTATCCTATGGGGAATAGCCCGTGTTTTCACCGAGAAAGCCAGCAGCAACTTTGGAGGACATCTCCCTGAATGGCCGCTTGTCGAAGACGGCCTCGTGGGACGCAGTGGAAGCGCCATGCACACCCAGCCAGTGTCTGGATCAGTCCTCGCAGCCTCATTATAACTGAGTTGAGGCCACAGGCGGGGCAGAGTCGGACTGCATCGTTGCAAAATTTTAAGGTTCTTGCTAGGTTGGAGGTGTGTCTGTTCCTGGGAAGAGATCAGAGATGACGACCTCATTCGTGCTGAGTCATCGTCTCCAGGGAGCTTCAACGTTGGATGACGAGCTGCGTCAGCCAAGTCGTCACGTCACCACTCCATCACGCACGCCGCGAGCTCGACAAGTCCGCAGCAGGAACACGCAATCCATTACGCCGTTGCGCCGTTGCGCCGTTGCGCCGTTGCGCTGTTGCGCCGCTGCGCCGTTACGCCTCTTCAAAATACCACGATGCCCCTGGCCTGAAGGTCGGTCTAGGGCCACACTTGCGGTTTTGACAGAGGTGGCCGTTGAGCAGGAGCCGACCTCACCGACGTCAGCTGCCCTACAGTTATTGATTCCTCACGCATCGCCACCGCGAAGCAAAAAACGAAACGGCATACCATTTATTCCTTTTCGGGTACAGCTGTCGCAAGCGTCGCTGGCCGCCTTGCGAGCCGATACGGGCCTATTTCCTGCCCGACGACCGAAGCTCGCGACCGCCGACTTAGGCCCTTCCGGAGACGAATAGAACCTTCAGCACCGCTGCGGCAATCAAAGCAGCGTCAGCCTCTACAAGATGACGGGCCGGTACAATCTGCGGTCTCAGGACCACGATGCGAGCTCCTACGCCGCTCTGCCGGGCACTGCGCAGACCGATTATGTGCCTCACAACATGACACCCTTGAAGTCGAATCTGGCTCTCGGTAATGAGATAGCCGGTAAAACTTGCCGCGTACCTGTTCAGCATTCGCCCTTGCAGATACTAACAAGATCCCCTTTCAACAGGAAGCCACCCGAGTCGATGGATATACGAGTTGGTCAACAACAACTTCTCTGTTTGCGACATGTTCGAGCGAGCGCGGCGAATCAAGTTGGATAGCGACTACAACTTGGACCATCCTCACAAGCTGGTTATCAATGGCAACCAAAGCTTTTCTACCCCCTCCACTCGAGTACTGTCAGCAATATGCCTTGACTGTCACTTCCACTTCGTCTTCAAAATGGCATGGGACGGAAGCCATACCGACGCGTTATGCGACCCCGGTCAATCTCGATGGCCGCTGCAGGATAACCAGTTTCCCTGGCATCACCTCGTCTGGGTAGGCTCCTCCGCGGATCCGGTTGTTACCAGCGACCACAACAAGTACTATCCTCTTTTGGCGCGCGAACACTTTGTGTGCTCGGCGCCACCCTGTACTTTTCAGGTAATTCTGGAAGTGTCGGAGCCTCGAATGCGCCCCTGGTGGGTAAATCTCTTATTGGATCGGGATGCCATTTGCGAGCAACTGAGGATCGCAAAAGAGCAGGAACCAAGCCGATACGAGGGCGCAACCGACGACTGGGCTTATCAAGCACCCCTGAACCTCAACACGTACCTTAAGAACTTACTCGAATCGGACCCTGACGAAGTTAGGAGCATAATGAAGCGGAATAAGCGATTCGCCGTGCTCTTTGGGCCTCGTTGCTTTTCCATGTTCGTGGGGTTGGAATTCGCGGAGCAAGTCTCAGTCCGCAACGGTGTGGATGAAGGTGCCTTTACGCCAACAGCCCCCGCTCCGCCGGGCGGCCCGTGTGGTACGACGGAGCTGGGGACGTACCGTGCCTACTTGGAGGACGTCAGAGCCGAGATTCAATGCCTCATCCACAAGGCTGGTCAGGCCGGCGAGCGACCGACCTACTGCGCGCCAGTTTTGCATGGCGATCTTCAATGTCAGGAGGTGCCCAACGTTGGCGCGAATGCCTTGGTCAACGCGGAGTGGTATAAACAACTGGGAGTCCTGCCGAATCAATCTCGAGAAATCGTTGTCAACGCCTACAAGCGCCAGTGGGAATTGCTCCCAAGCCGTCGACGGGACTTGGTCGCGAGCCTCATGGCGGTGGCTAATGATACCGGCGATGAGCTGCTTTCCGATTATGCCATCACCCAGTCCTCGGTTTTCGACAGCCAGCTTCAACGGCTGGGCACCGGTGATGACGACGGGATTGTATCTCAAGCCCTCAGTTTTCTTGGCCTCCAACCGCCAAACAACTACAGCGCCGATTCGATCATACAGGCATTCAGGCAGAAGCTGGCCCAGGAGCCGGCTGCGGCAGTCACTGCGCGGTCCATGCTAATGCTGATAGCCCAGGCCTCAACTGACGATTCATATCAAGCCACACTTCTCATGGAATCCGACGCTAAAATGTCTCTGGGGACTGCTAGGGTGGTTCTCGGCTTGACTGCTTCTGATGTGCCTTGGCAGGCGCTGGCTGGGTCGGCCAGGACTAAAGTGAGTATCCGCCCAGTGCCTTAGGGTGCAGACGAATCGCGTCGTTATATCACGATCGAGTACCCTTTTACCGGCCCGGACCTCAGTTTGAGTTACTGCTGACACTTGGCAAGGTGGAGGGTAGCAAGTCCATGGAAGAAACGCAGGTATACCTCGACGCCTTAGACGCGCTTGCAGATCACATCAACTCCCCGGTCATGAAGCAAGTAGCCCTAGAAATGCGCCAGTCTATTGGCATCCTAAGGTCTGGCGGTGACTCGCGAGCAGCTGCCGATGTGGAGCCAGTGAACTTCGCCCTACCTGTTGGACTTCACAACATTGGGAACACCTGCTACTTGAACAGCCTTCTCCAGTATCTATTTACAGTGAAGCCAATCCGGGACATTGTGCTCAACTACGATGATTCGAGATTGGACCTGACGGACGAGAACATCAAGGCACGGCTCCTCGGTGGAAACAAGATGCAAATGGACCGTGGCGAGGCAGTGGTGGCACAAGCATGTAAGCTCTCTTCACCCCTGGCTCGGTCCACTGCTAGTTTTACAGGCACTGACGTGAGAGCAGTTGCACATGAGCTTGCTACACTGTTCCAAAACCTCCAGTCCTCAGGCCAGGCTGCGACCCGACCATCTCAGCGACTTGCCAACGCTGTTTTGCTGTCGACGCACACACTTCTTCACAGCCCGAAGCAACCCTCAGAAGCTCCGGCAGCGACGTCGCAGCCTCCGCCTCTCCCCGCCCGCCCGTCGCCAGCATTGCCAGACAGACCTGCTGATGATGTCGACGTGGTCACCTACAGTGCGAGAGCCGTCCCTGAGTCTGCAGATGCAGCTAGTAACTCGAGTTCAAGGACGTTGGTCGACCGGGAAGATGCGCGGTCGGACCGCTCGTATGAGAAGGTGGAGACGTCCGTCATCGAACAGGAAAATTGCGACTCAGACTCCGCAACAGAGGTACGACGAACTGAGGATGTCAACATGGCCGACGATGAACAAGATGTGCAACCCTCGACTGGCAGCGTGGTGAATCAGACCAGCGGTGATGTCTCCATGGCTGACGCAGTTGAGCCCGACACGGTTGACCAAAAGGTTCTCAACGCCCTGGAGCATCAGAAAAGATCGTCTGGAACCGACCAGCAGGACGTCGAGGAAGTCATGGGGAGCATCATCAACCGCTTGCAGGCAGCGATCCGGCCCAGGTCGATTGATGAGAAGACCGGTATCCAGTTGGAAACGATCATGGAGACCTTCTTCGTCACCACGGTCAACTATACCAAAAAGTTTGACGACAAGTCTTACCAGCATGAGATCAGCTTCGATCGTTCCATCACTGCGTTCCCGGCTCCTGATGGCCCATGTTCGCTGTACGATGCGCTAGGGCGTAACTTTGATCAGCAGATTCTCGAAGAGAGCAAACTTTCACGATACACGGCAATCAAAACGCTGCCGCCTGTGCTTCACGTACTCATTCAGCGCTCGCAGTCGATGGGCAGCAAGAATGGCAATCCAGTTGTGATTCCGGAGACGCTGTATCTGGATCGCTATATGGATGCTCCCCATGATTCGCCGATATTCCGACGTCGCGTGGAGGACTGGGCGATTACTGACCGAATAGCCGACTTGAAGGAGCTGGGGGCAAAGATTGATCCCAATCCTTCGTACATGAACATGGTTGGCAGCTCCGCGGCGGGAGCTCAAGCAACAGACAGCAGCGCAGAGACAACTGGAAACAGAACCCCAACAACCGGCAATGCCGACACAAACAAAAGCAGAGAGTCGACAGGCGGCGCCAGCGCATTTGGAGAGAGGTGGGATTTTGATGGTCCAGTCGAGGATGGGTTCCTCCTTGTGACGCCTGCGAAACCCAATCACCCTGCCGCATCTCCTCCGCCCTCTGCAGACTTCAGACACGGACAAAAGCCCATAAACGGCGCGGCGACGGACGCTTGGGTGCGGAACGCCATGGCGCAGGAACTGCGAGAGCTGGAGAAGACGCGGGAGGAGCACTTGGAGAGCATGAAGAGCATCCCCTACCGACTTCATGCCGTCATCTGTCATCGTGGCCACCTGATGTCCGGTCACTACTGGGTCTGGATCTGCGACTTTGAAGACCGAGTGTGGCGATGGTACAACGATGCCGACGTCCGGGAGAACAAGGACACGGCAGAGGTTTTGAGCAAGCTGAGCACTAGTGGCGAACCGTACTTTCTCTGCTACGTCCGTGATGACGACAAGGGAAAGTATGTAGACGTACCCAAGCGGCGGCCTCCCACCCCCCCGTCTGAGGATCAGGAAACGCCGCCATCGGAGCCTAACACGACGGATGACGACGGCGACGTCGATGTTGTGGCTGCGGAGAAGCCACCGGCACTCGAGATGGACAACGGGGGCCAGGCGCCATCAGCGAAATACCGTATAGAGTGAGCTGAACTTGCAAAGGACTGAGCTGGGACGAGGGACCAACGCTGTATGAATGAAGGACAAAAGCGGCAAGCACATGGTGGTCAAGACGATGTAGACTGTGCCCGGTACATCAGGGCTTGGGCAGTTTGGAGTCGCGTGCCATTATCTGTAAAGCGTCGCCAGGCTTATTCTCTCTAATTCTGAGCGACGAACTGCACCGCGGCGTGAGCACCCCAGGCAGTGTCGGCGTTGAAGGACAAGGCATCGGTGTAATAGAGCTGCGACATGTGACCATGAATGGTCGATGCCTTTCTTCGTGCTTCCAGCTTCTGTGCTTCCAGCTTCCGTGCTGGCCATAGGGGGAGCACTTTTGTGACGCTATGTGAACTTTGGCAGCAGATAAGACGGCCGCAAGGCATCGTATGGATTTGACATTTCTCCTTCCTCTTCATGCAGGAATCGTTATTTCATCGCCCCCTGAAGATGGGCTTCCGCTTCTCCTGAAACGCCTTGAGCGCCTCGTTCCTGTCCGCGGTGTCGACAACCCTCTGGTACATCTCATCCTCTTTCTCCGCCCTCGCCCACGCAACGGCCTGGAGGCCCGCCCTGATGGCCACCGGCCCGCCCTCGCAAATCTCCTGCGCCAGGCGGACGGCCTCGGAGAGGGCCGACCGGCGTGCGAGCTGGAGGATGTCCGCGGCGGCTCGCTCGTCCTCGGGGACGACCTCGACGAGGCGGTCGGCAATGCCGAGGAAGTAGGCCTCGGGGCCGGCGACGCGGCGGCCGGTGAGGATGAGATCGCGGGCGCGGGCGAGGCCGACGAGGGCGGGGAGGCGGTGGGTGCCGCCGGCGCCGGGGATGATGCCGAGGCGAGTCTCGGGCAGGCCGACGGTGGCGTTGGAGGTGAGGACGCGGAAGTGCGTGGACAGGGCGAGCTCGAGACCGCCGCCGAGGGCGAGGGAGGAGATGGCGGAGATGGTCGGGACGGGGAGGTCGGAGAGGGCGGCGAAGGTGCCGCGCAGGTTGGCGAGGAAGTCGGCGGTCCTGGGGGCGTGTCTGTCAGCGAATCGCCCCAATGGCAGCGTCTCGACAGTGCACGAGGCGCTCACTCCTCCTGCGTAAACCCGCGGCGCTCCTTAAGATCGGCGCCAGCGCAGAAGCACACATCCACGGCGCTCGCGATCACGAGCGCCCTCGTCGGCCCCAGCTCAGCCGCGCCAGCGCCCTCGCGCGCGGCGGGCAGCTCCTCGCCGTCGGGCCCGTACTGCGCTTGCACGTCGTCGACCTCTGCGCGCAGCGACGCGAGCAGCGCCTTGGAGATTGCGTTGCGCGCGCCGGGGCGGTTGAGCTCCAGCACGCGGATGTGGCCCGACGACGCGGCGGGGAGGTGGGTGACGCGGATGAGGGGCTCGCCCGAGGACGCGGACGAGTACAGGCGGCGCAGGAGGGGCGCCGTGAGGGGCGAGAGGCGTAGGCGAGGAGGCATGACGGCGGATTGTCGAGAAGTGTGCTGAAGAGGGGGAGGGTTTGGTGCTGGAGGGATGCCGTGAGAGGTGGTTTGGTTGGAGCTCGGCTCCATTGCGAGTTGACGTCCTGTCTCGGCTTCCGTCGGCACATGTCGGCTGTACCTGATTCATAAAAGGCCCTTGCTTCCCGATTTGGAAAGAAATCACTACCACGGAAATGGTTCGAGATAGCCAACAATTACCTGATGGCAGCATTGAGGATGTCTTTGCTCGACCTGGGATGCAAGTCGGGTGTTGTTGGTCTCCCTCCCCGGACTTGGGCGATCCAGCGACGAGCACGCATCTTCTGCAAGCAGCCCCTCCCTGCCCGAGGCCGGCACCGGCACCGCGGGCGACAGCGACATGTGGCTGTTCCCCAACGGCTGTCGGCCCGATGATGGCGGTGACGGCCTCGTTTGTCGCCTGTGCCCGGCGGCGTGCGGCGGCGACGGCATCCGCACGCCCTGTGACGACTCCACAAGGGGCTGAACCACCACGTTTTGCCCTGAGATGGCGGCTGCGATCAATCCCGATATGTTCGGGTCCGTAGTGGCATTTGCACTCACGCAGCCCTTGGTGGCTGCGGAGGCCCGTCGTATCTACCCGGCGCAGATTCGTATGCCACGTTCTCTCTATCTCGCAAAAAGCTGTCTACACGTTCATCCTTGCTCCTCCCCGCCGATACCATGGTGTTCTTGCGCATCTCCTGCCCGATGGCCGCGTCGCGCCGCTGCGTAAGCCCGACGACCTGCGCGGCCGATGTCTCGGCGCGGTTGGCCTGCGCCATGGCCCCTACCGTGCACATGGCGACGACGAGGGCCGCGAACACGCCGTTGCTCATGTGCTTGGGCTCGCGGCCGCGGCCCTCGCGGGCCTCGTGCCAGCGCTCCCAGTCCTCCCAGGTGGCGTTGCGGGCGGCGTTGCCGGGTTGGTGCCGCCAGGCGCGGTCGGCCTCGCGGAGGCTCGGGGCGCGGTGGCCGTCGGTCCAGCCGATTCCGTGGGTGTCATATAGGCGGCGCCTGGAAGGGTCGCTGAGGAGGTTGTTGGCGGCGACGACGAGGCGGTAGCGTTCCAGGCGGGCGGCGTGGGAGAGGTCGGGAGGTGAAGAGGCGGACACGGCGGATGAGGTGGGCGAGGAGGATGGGGCTCCGGGGCAATGGTGCGTGTCGGGGTGGTATAGCTTCACGAGCTGGTAGAAGCGGCGCTTGGTGTAGGGGGCGCCGTTGTGCATGTCGAAGATCTCGTAGGGCGTCGGGTGCGGCGTGGGCGGCCAAGCCGGGACAAGACTGTCGGGCCCATCCCGCGCCGTGGCATGGCCCCTCGCGCAGCTCTGCGTCGTAGACGCGCCGGGAGGCAGGCCTCGCGACGATACGGCCCGCCGGCGGCGCGCGCACAGCGACGCCGCAGAGGGCCGGGCCATCATGGCTGGGGGCGCAGACGGCGGATGCCACAAGGCGAGAGGCACATGCTCCCCAACCGCCGAACACGAAGCGCTCGGCGACTGTTGATTGGCGGGCTGGACGTGGGCGAGGACGAGGATGCTCGAGGGACGATGCGAGGTCGACGGCTCGTGCGGAGCGAGCCTGGATCGCCACCGGCGCCCCACTTCTCGGATAAGACGCGGGTGGGGCTGAGGAGGTCCCCGAACTGTGGGGTCACGGGCGAGTCCCCGACCGGTGGAGCCTCAACGTCCGGCAAAGCGCGGCTGCCACGCCTGGTGGCATCATGGGCGTGTCTCTGCCGGAGGCGCCCTGGATCAGCCGGAGACGTGCTCCGTCCTCCAGCCGTAGCCTGCGCCTATCTGGCGCCTGTCCGGCGTCCGTTGCGGCCTCGGAGCCTGCTGGCCCGGCAGCCGTGGCTCTCGATGTTTGCTTCTTCATCCTCCGTTGTCTCATCCAAAACCCTCCCCCCCGAGCATCCGAGCCCAATCCACCGCTCCAACGCACGTCGACGTCAGGCAATGGCCGGCCCCAATCGCACACGGACAACCCAGCGCATGCCCAGCCGTCCCACCTCACCGCCAGCTCCGGCGGCGAGCTGTTATTCACCCGTGCGGGGCCCGCCGCCGTCATTGGCGCACGCCTCGGGCGCCGGCAATTGCACGCGCTCGCACGCACTTACACGCTCCCGAGTCCGAAACCCCGTGGCCGCAGCTCTGCCGAAGCTTCCCAGGTGCCGTCGAATCACGATGCTCTGCATGGCCCGCGCTGCCCCGCGACTTGGCCGCCATCTCTGCCCTGGGAGCTGCAGCCCGAGCCTCCCGGAGTCACGAGGCTTCAGTGTCTTGCAAACCCGCAAGGGGCCCCGGGAGTGACGGAGTCTGGGATCGGGAATTGTCAAGCCATCGTGCCATGCTGGCGAGCCGTTGTCTCGGGCTGCTTCGGGAGTGCCCTGGCGTATAAAAGGGTGGCACGGCGCCCTGTGCCTGATGCGGTGCCCCGTCGTCCGACTCAAGCCTCTGTGCCTCTCTTCGCCGCCACCGGAAACCGACCCTGAGCTTTGTAGCCACGTATCGAGCCAACGAGTGCGACATGGCGTCCAACACTGCTGCCGCGCCCGATGAGCAGGTCCCCACCAATGGCAATAACGCACCTCTTGCCACCACAAACAAGCCTCACCAGTCCACCGTGTCGCAGGTGAATGATGCGCAGTTCTACAGGATTGCCAACCCCGGTCCTCTGGGGCTCATCAGCTTCGCCCTGACCACGTTTGTCCTCGGTCTCTACCAGTGCGGTGCAGGGTGAGTGTCGGGCTGCTATGAAATCTATCCGCAGAACCCCCCCGGTTTGACTGACCATGGCGTCCAGGTTGCCCGGTTCCAATCCCTTCGGCGACGTTGGCCCCGACCAGGCCGTCTTCGGCCTCGCCGTCTTCTTCGGCGGAACCGCCCAGTTCATCGCTGGCATCATGGAGTTCCGCGTCGGCAACACCTTTGGCACCACCGTTCACTGTTCCTACGGCGCCTTCTGGCTCGCCTTTGCCATGTTCCTGGTCCCCGACCTGGCCATCAAGGGCGCCTACCGTGGCGATGAGCACGCCTTCAGCTTCGCGCTGGGCATCTTCCTCATCATGTGGTGCTTCCTGACCATCGTCTTCTTCATCGCCGCGCTGAGGACCAACATCACCATCCTCACCGTCCTCGGCCTCCTCGCCTTGGCCTTCTTCTTCCTCAGCATCGCCCAGTTCATCTCGACGACGCACACGACGTCTGCGGTGCGCGTCAATCGCGCGGGGGGCGTCTTTGCCATCCTGTGCGCACTTGCTGCCTTCTACGCGGGCAGTGCGGGCATCATGACCAAGGACACGACCTGGGTCACGTTCCCGCTCGGCGAGTTTGTGTAAACTCCCGTTCGGTCCAAGGAGGCCAACCCTACCTTGGTTGCAGAGGTGGACATACAGTGATGGGAGCAATTATGCGACCCATAAACTGGACGCATCCTTGGTCGTGCTGCCGTGTTCCCCATGAAAGAGGATCTTTGTGGGGGGAGGGGGTTTGTTTGGACGTCACTTGGTTCTGTCTCGCTCACTTGATACCCCAATTTTGCCCTTTATAAGTTAGCATCGAGACGTGCATAATGTGGAGGGGCGTGGCACGACCACACACACAAGTCGTTCTGCTTGTTAGCACCCAAAATAACGTAGTAACTCTAAGATAAATCAGTGCACCAAGTAGTAATAAGTAATAGGTAGAGATAGCTCAATACACAATGTCCTTGCGCCGTTGAACGCACGAGAGAGATACATATCATACAGTCATTCATCGCTACTCCATCTCCACCACTCCTTGCTAGCCCTCCTGCTACAACTTGTTCTTAGCCTGCTCAGCAGTTCCCTTCGCTTGCTCAGCGCACTCGGCCTTGCCCTTCAGCCGCTCCGCCTTGCCCGCAGCCTGTCTCTTGGCCACCTTCTCGGCGCCTTCCTTGACCTTGGCTGTGACAACCGCCATGTTAGCCGTCGGTTCACGTCACACGCCGTGTAAGCGGGCGGCGGCGGCACGTACTAGCAGCGTCGAGGCCAGGGATTATGACGTTATCGCTGATGGCCCGGTCGACGGATTTGAGGCCATCCTTGACAGTCTCCGAGGCCGATTTCCGCACGACAGCCGACGTGGTCAACGCGCGGGGCGCCTGCACCGTGAGGGCGCGAGAGACGGGGACCGCGAGGCGGATGAATTTCTCCGAGACGAACGACATGGCAGAAGTCCGTGGTAATTTGTTGTATTTTGCTTCAGGTTTGCACGTATCGAATTGCAAAAAAGCGAAACCCATTGCAGGCAACGAAGCTGCTTTGTTGCGGGCTCGTGGCGCCCAGCCCGATGATATCATCACAACGACATCATTGCAGCGGGGGGCAAATGCTCCAGCTCGTTGCTTGTCGCGCATCAAAATCCGTGCAGCTCGGACAACTCCGAGATTGAAAGTTGGCACTACCAGGATAAGGCAGTGTTGGGTTGGCAGTGTCTGGCAAGCCATATAGGTTCGCTTGGCCCGTCCTAGCCTGAGGCCAGTGACCGATGGCCATCGACCGTTACCAAGCGTGACCGTTTAAGCTCAACGCACAATATCTCAACTAAAAGCAAACCGCGTACCCAAGTACATTATAGGGAGAAGTTGAGCCGTTATTGTCAGTCAGTTCATTTTTCCTTCGTCACGCTGGTTGTCTCCTGGGCCTCAGGGTCTGCTCTTGCAGTGCACTGGAATGATTGACACCAGCTAATGGGTCGAGTGCAAGGGGAGTAGAAAAAGAGACCTTTAACTTTCCACACCAGCTTGAAAACCAGGCTGTGGTCTTCCAGATGGAGTTTAGACATTATTGTACAATACAAAAGTGGTGTTGCGAGCAAGTTGGCGATACAGGGGGCAACGCAGACTCAACGTCCGCCCCAAGCTACACTCTGGCTCCAATAAGCATTCGCCGGATACCGAGGCGCCGGTTCTCCATTCAACTCGCCGTAGCCTACCATTCCATCCCGCGGATGAGATGGCATGCCAGTCTCAGGCGTAAACTGTTCAGACAGTGAACTCTCTCCAAAGCGCACCCCTGTCTGCGCCGTTGTCCCTATATGGCCGTATTCGTCCAGGTCCCTCAGCGGCAGGTCAACATGATAAGATGGAAAAGTCGGTGGCCTCATCCGCCTGTCATTCTTCTTGTTCTGTACGAGAATCCAAAAGGCATATAACAAGGCCGCCAACACCAGTAGGATGCCAACAACAATCGCAGCTGTGGCTCCATAGGACAAGCCGTCTGGCGCCTTCTGACTCGGAGTTGGTTCGTTTGCACCTGTACTCGCCGCTCCCGTAGGCATCCCCACAGCTCCGATGGAAGGGGCAGTCGATGATACAGACAAGGCAGTAGACAGAGATATAGTGGTCGCAGTCAAGCCAATGAAGCCCGGGAGTTGGGTTGAAACATTTCGGGAGGATGATGGGTCTGTAGGGGCCGACGTCGGAGTAGCCAGCGCAGATGTCGGACCGTCTCCCGTCGTGGACACCTTGAGCTTCTCAACCCCAGAGCTTCTCGACGTAGTCCCAATATCTTCTTGGGGGTTGCTTGTAGAAGGTGTGAGGACGTCGAGGTTTTGCGTTCCCTCATGGCGACCCGACCTTTTGAGCTTCGGCCATGCCCCAGGTTGCTGCCCATCACGAGCTTGAGTTGAAGCCAGGCGTGTAAACAACATCATGGATGCCTCCCACTCGTTCTCCGTGGCCGAAGCGCGAGCCAAGAGGCGTGTCCAGGCAGTCTTCCGAAATGAATGAACAGCTGAGTCCAAAACATCAGCCAAAACGTGGGGCTGCTTCATGCCGCATCACCGGTCTGTTTGCTCTGTTCAACATCATGCCATGGCAAGACGAGTCGTGTCTCACCGGCTGCTATCGGGCAACCTCACGTGGCCGGCCAATCCATTATCTGCGAGAGCGAACTCTTGGGATCACAGAAATTGTGAGAGCCTACCGTGGTTGTGGTGGGACAGCGAGCCATCCCGAACGAGCGGTATCAGCGAGTACGTGGACAATTCATGGCGCCCGAATCCCCTCGACGCGTGCCCTCACGACATTTTCGGCCGTCAAAGGATCAATCCGCTCCGTCGGGCCAAGGCGCATCATCTTGCCGACCAGGTACATGAGCTTTCCCTGCGGGAACTTGATGCCGTGGGCAAATTCCTGGAGCACCTTTTCCTCGCCCGCCATAGCCTCGTCGGCCAGGGCAGAGTACTCTTCGGGAGAAATCTCTTTGAACCAGAGGTCATTGGCCTCAATCGCCTCAAGCACCCCGCCCTCGAGCTCGTCTAGGTATATCGCCAAGAGAAGCTCCTTTGCCACCTTGCCCGTGATATGTTTGTGATACAGGTGGTAGAGCAGTTGCGACAGATCAGAGCCGGGAACCTGGGCACACTCACCATCCGCCGTAAACGAGAGCTCTCCCGGAGCCAGTGGCCCTGCTTTGTACGTTGTCAGGCGACCCAGCTCGTGAATGATCCAGTTCCCAACAAGCGTGGAATAGCTCTTCAAGTCCGGCGGCGTAGATGCAGCGTACTCGGCTTGGACTTTCTCGTGAATGCTTTCCAGCACCCTATAGAAGTATTGAACGCGGGCGCCATTTTCCAGCGTGATGAGCGACAACGCGTCCTTTGGCGTAAGCCCGAACTCGCTAATCAATCGGTCAAGCTCCGCATCTGGCAACACGGTGAGTGAATCTCGCAAATGCTTGACGAGGTCGTCTCCAATTACCAGAGGTGCAATGTCTGGATCGGGCATGTAGCGGTAGTCCACCTCTCCCTCCTTTCCTCGAAGCCGCCGAGTTTCCTTGGAGCCAAGCGTCCAGCCACGCGTTTCGCCGGCGATGACGCCACCCGCTTCCAGTTCTCGAATCTGGCGGTCCCGCTCGGCAATGATGGCGTCTTCCACGGCCTTGATGGTGCTGAGATTCTTGATCTCGGTTCTCGTCCCAAGCTTCCTGGCGGGGTCGTCCGTCTTCCGCACAGAGACGTTGATATCTGCTCTCAGTCCACCGGTTTCCATGCCGGAAACGCAAGTGTCGACGGCATTGAGCAGGAGCTGCATCTTGCGGACAAAAACGGCCGCTGTCCGCGGGTGGTGAATGTCAGGGTCTGTGATGATCTCAATAAGAGGCACGCCAACGCGATTGAAATCCAGCCAGCACGCATTGCCAGTCTGGGCCAGCGTCTTGGCCGTGTCCTGTTCCAGCTGCACCTGCTTTATACCCACGGTGACGCTCTCGCCGTCCTCGGGAGAAATGCCGTCTCTGGCGGACAGGGCAATGTGTCCGTTCTTGGCGAAGGGTTCGTAGTATTGCGTTATCTGGTATCCGGATGGCTGGTCCCACCAAAAGTAGTGTTTTCTGTCAAATCGGCTGACTCGCTGGATGTCGCAGTTGAGAGACAGTGCCGCCCGAATCGCCGGGATCAGAGTCTCCTGCTGAAACAGAGGCTGGCTGCCCGGCATGGCCACGTCGAAGAGAGCGACATGGCTGTTGGGCTCCTCGTTGAATGAGGTCGTCGCGGACGAGAAGAGCTTTCGCGAAGTGTTGAGTTGGGCGTGAATCTCAATGCCAACCGTCAGTTCCCAGCCGTCGACGGTCTGAGAGTCGGCCTTGGATTTCTTTTTCCCTTGCTTCTTGGCTTGCCTTGCCTCATCTTTCAACTGCTTCCGAAGAGGGACAGCTGGCCCAGGTGAGGCTGGGGTTGCGTGGAAAGTCCTGACTGGACCAGCTCTAGGGAGCATCCACCCAGCAGCAACGGGCCGTGTAACAACCTGGCAGGCTCCGAGGCATCCTCGCCGCGAGAGATGCCCGTCCAGCAGGTACTTGCTCAGCTCTGCAAGCGCTATGCAACCCATCCTGTGCGCCGGGCGGAAGCTGCAGACACGCGTTGAAGATTGCATACGCGACAGGCCGACATGCAGAGCCGCAGGGAACCTTGCTTGCGACGTTGTAAAGGGTTTATTTCAGTATCGCGCGGCCAATCGGTGCATTCTTGGCAGCGTTTTCGTCTCGTCGGGTGTCTTGTCTAAATTGGCCGCTGCTGGAAACTCGTCAATTGGCGAGGTGGACGAGGGAGCAGCGTGACGGTGCCAACGGGGGTAGGACCTGCAGCGATTCGTACGGCTTGCAGACTGGTTGATGTCGCGGGGGACGCCGCGCCTCTCGTCCGCGCGATTGCGTCAATTGTCGAGGTTGCTTGTCTGATCGGATCGTGAAGTGAAAGCTCAGGACAGCGCCGGTGGAGCTCAACGGGTGCGTTGTACGGCCCGCAAGAAAACCCGGCGCTATGAAGTACGGCACCCGCTTTCGGCGAAACCACCAACCATCAACCCTCCCTCCAACCTCACATCGCACACTAATCCCATCCTTGCATCCTTGCATCCGTGGGAACTAAACTAATTACTCGTAAGCAAAGCCTACGAGCACGAAGCACGGTTTTGCGTCAAGGGAGACCACGCAGGGGTGAGCAACAGCTGCCAGCTTTGCTTCTTTAATGAGGTGGCACGCCCCACTTGGCCTATAGTGATTGGTCAGAAGCCCGACGCACCGGAAATGAAGCGCTAAGCGGCTAGATTGACGCCGTACTTCGTAGGTTAGCCGTGATATGTGCCTGTCGGGTTGTGATGCCTTCCTTTGATGGTCGCGATGACGACCGTATTTTCATCAGAGGCAATAGCGCGGTTTCAGCGTCATCGGCGCATTGCGTACACGCAAGCATTACGGGCTCACACGTACGCAGCCACCGAAGGCATTGCAGGGTAACGCAGGGAATTACAGGCATCGTAGGGCAACGCAAGGCAACGCAAGCATCGTGAAGCACTCACCTTGAGCTTTGCTGATGCCTATGCCAAAGGCCTACGTTGGCATCGGGTATTTTACTGGTCGCTGGCCAGCGTCCTTGTTGGGCAGCAACTCAAGCCTGCTACGTGATACAGGCCAGCTCTGAGACGGAGACGCGTTGGTGCTGAACCTGGAGCCCAATGCCGCCACCACCACAGCAATCACCCAAGGATCCAATTGCTCTGCAAATGGGACGTGGCCTGTGCCAGGCTGCCTCGCCATATTAGAAGGCGTTCCTGCACGCTCTGTCACTTGTCTCCCCCTTTCTCCGTGCCTCGTTCGACGTGCAGCTCGGAGCATATGAACATCATGCAACACTTCCTTGGCCTGATGCACTCTCAGCAACGCCTCGGCTCGACCTGCACGAGCTGACTCGTCCGGTTTTGGTGTGTGGACGTATTTCCTGTACTGCATTTGCCGTCTTTTTTTTTT
>NRSZ01000139.1:0-20520 GCA_002901185.1 Tolypocladium capitatum
CATGCTCTTCCCAACATCACCTCGGCCCTCATCGCCACCCACAACACCAGCCGAGCCCCCCCGCGCGCACTCATGTGCGAAGACATCCACAACGTCGCCGTTTGCGAGTTCTGCGGCCGCGAGGTCGCCCTCAGGCAGAGCACCCCCAAGTGGTGCCCCGTCGCCCGCTTCAGGTCGCACTTTGGCAAATGCGACTTCGGCGTGCAGTACGTTGAGCTCAAACACGCCGGCACGTGTCGGCGGTGCAGGACGGTGCGGGAGAGGAAGCGGAAGGCCAGGGGCAAGGCGTAGGGCAGGGCCTCTGAAGGGGGACGTAGTAACACGACGTGATGAAACTTGTCTTACAACTTGGCACGTTGTTCATTGTTTCTTCAGCCGAGTGTTTCGTTATTCATCTTGCTTTCCTTCGTTCCCTTCAGCAAAACATCTTCCGTTCACCACCATATATACACATCAATATATATAACTGTGAAGCAGACAGGAACGAGGTACACCATTTAAGCGGTGTAGCGCCCAACGTCGCCGCCGCCACCGGGCCACGAGCCAGTGAAGCCGTCCTGAGCGTTCACCATAGTGCCATCCCCCAGGCGCAGAACAGTCTGGGCGTCCTTGGCACACATGCCAAAGGCCTGCAGGTTGCTGGGCGTCTGGCTGATCCAGTGCATGGTCTCTGTAGTTGCTCGGTCAGCGATCAAAGTTCCATGCTGGTAAAGTACTGTGGTGATGAGGAGCTCACTTACGTTGGCATTGGAACTGGCCACAGCCCTGGTATCCCGGGCCGCTGAAAAAGGCCCAGGCAGCAGATCCGAACGTGTAGATGTTTGAGCCACCGTTGATATAGTTGGCAAAGCCCATGCGGCAACGCTTGTCACCTCCTCCGCACCAGGAGAAGTCTGGATCGCCCCAGCCGTTGACGTCAGCATTCCAGGGGGCAGGAGGAATCTGGAGGGTGTTGTCTCCCTGCTCGTAGTTGGTCTCGGCCTGGAGCATGGAAACCATGACATTGCTGGCCTGGCGCAAGTTGAGCTGGTACAGCCACCAATGCTCGCTGCCGATGGCGTGGAGCCAGGTAGCCCTGGTGGACTCGACGAGAACGCCACCCTTGGCGGCGATGCTGGAGCCACCGCTGAAGCTCTCGGTGATGTGGTCGGCGACCCAGTTCCAGACGTTCTCGACGTACGCGGACGAGGACTTGGTCAAGTGCAAGCCGATGAAGGCGCCCTTACACTCGTTGCTAGCGTCGCCGCAGCTGTTGGTGAGGCCAGCAGCTCCACGGGTACCACCAACAGTGACGAGGGAGTTCCACAGGGCAACGTCGCCAGGGGCGTTGCCGGCCATGTTGAACTGAACGACGATGGCGCCAGGGAGGACGTCGGAGACGGTGAATCGCATATCCTGGATCTGGGCGACACCAACATCGCCGTTTCGGCCGACGGAGACGACGGGCTTGGGGTTGCTCCCGTCCTTGAAAAAGTTGCCGTTGCCAGTGATGGTGGCCCAAGCTTCACCGACGATCCGCGACCCAGGGGGGATGAACAGAGTCGAGTCGACTCGGTACTTGCCAAAGGGGAAGTAGGCAATCTTGTTCTGCTGGGCAGCGTGCTCGAGGACCTGGTTGAGGACGCCAGACTCGTCCCTGGTGTTGTCACCGAGAACAGTATATCCGCCGTTCTGGGACGGGTCCTTGATGTTGATGAAGTCCGACACGGTCTTGTCGGCGTAGTTGGGGGCCGGTATGACGGGATACTTCCCATTGGGAGCCAGAGCAGCAGGGCGTTGATTGGTAGAGCCGGTCGCGCCGTAGATGGGGTTGCGGCCGACGGTGTTGGCGTAGGTGAAGGTATCGACGTGGCTCTTGGCTCCGAGGACGGTGCTTCCGGGTATCTGAGCAACGTCGGAGTCAGTGTCCTTGTAAAAGTTCTCGATCAGGAAGGACGGGTAGCCAGTCGTGACGAAAGTAACACCCGAGTTGATCGACTTGGAGTCAACTAGGGCAATCCAGGGGCTGCCACCAGTGTTGCTGATGCCGTATCCGCAGCTGTCAAAGGTCGATCCCATGATGGTGATGGTGTCGCCGGCGCTGATGAGCATGCCGACGGTGTTCTGGTAGAAGTAGATGTTCTTGTATGCGGCCTGCTGGTGTCCATCGTGCCAGATGCCGTTTTGACCTCGCTCGACGCGCACGTCGGAGAGACCCAGGGTCGAGCCACGACCGAGACGGATACCACTGTGGCCGTTGCCGTTGCTGGAGTAGGCCATGGTGATCTTGATGTTCTGCAGCTGAGCGGCCTGGGCAACACCCCACCAAAGAGCCGTGAAGGCATTGCCTGTGTACTGTCAGTACCGAGCAGGAACAACGTTGCGCTGTCTGTTGGATGGCAGCCTACCGCCGGGAATATTGCTAGTATCCAGGACCAGGTTCTTCAGACCAACGGCGAAGGAGAGTTCGCCGGATACGCCGGTCGTGGGGTCTTGTCCTGTTTAAAGTGGTTAGCGGCTGCGAGGCGAGCAAGATATCGCTACGAATCCGCGCCTACCGGAGATCAAGGTCTGATCACCAGAGAAACCAGAGGCAGCCTTGAGGATGGGGGGCTAAAGGAAGAGTTAGCAAAACCTAACATGGTGGTTGTTTTTCAAGGGTCTTCTGGCGTACGTTGGTCGGGTCACCCATCAAGATGGTGTCGGTGTTCATGTAGATGGTCTTGCTGATTTCGTACGTTCCAGGAGGGATGTAAACGACCTGTCGGGCATATCAGCTTCTGCATTGTTGCTCCGTGGGTCTGACACGTTTCCAGTAACATACTCTGGGCTGAGATGCGAGCCACTGGCCATGGCGGCTGGTGCCGTTGTTGTCGTTGATGGCACTCTGGATGGCATCGCCATCACCGGGGTTCACAGACTTGTAGACCATGTAGGTGTTGTCACCGTCAAGGTCAGGGGCGTAGCCACGCGCCTGTCCGGTATGGTCCATGCTGGGATACCAAAAGCTCGTGGCGCGTTCCGAGAGACTCTCCTCGGCCTCATGGTTGCTGGGAGCTGGGATCGCCGAAGCCACACCCAGCACAAGGGCGATCGCCGCCGCGAGCTTGAGCATATTGCCAGCTGGTGGAAGCTCACAGCGGGTGAAGAGGGGGAGCCTGAGACTCTTGGCACGCGGATATCTGATTATATAGATAGGCGTGGAGCCAGGGTTCGGGTGCTCTCGAGTCTTCGCAGTTCACTTCCTAACAATTGGAGAGGAGAGGCATGCTCGTATAACGACCGGCCGTCCGCCACTCGACATGGGCATGAGAGCATATGGGCCCCAATGGGTCACATAATTCACTTGCGTCCATCTGCCCAGCTCTTCGATTCACTGCGGGGAGGACCCAGCGTGGGAACGGCCTTTTCATCGCCGCCATCGGGCCGAATATCCATCAGGAAAGGGTGTCGGGAGCGAGTGAAGCGTCATGGCATGCGTCTCCCGACGACAAGTGAGCATAGCACTCGCCCACCACACATGACATGGCATGCCAACGGAGAGAGGCGCCGTGCCAACCGGCTTCCATTACAATTGGACATGATCCCGGCTCGGATGGAAGCCCGCGAGTTTTGCGGCCCGAGATTTCGGGGCTAGTTTATGAGGAATTGCACAAATCGATTGTATGTGAAGTTGGCGTCGGCAGCTTCTGTTGACTCTGCGCGTTGCGTGACAGGTATCTCTGCTGCTCTGGAGTCAAGAGGTCAAAGTTGACGGACGTTCTATTAATTGCGACCCAACGGGATTAGGAGCCAAAGCGCTCTGCACGTGGCGGCCTTCACGTGACCTTCACGTAACCCACACGTGACTAGATGAGGCGCTCAATCTTCACAACCACCATGACGTTCCATCGCTTCTTCTCCAGGATCCCATCTACCGACACTCCCCCCACGGAGACCATCTGTCCCGCATCCGTCGGTGCTCCCTGCGCTGCCGAAGGAAACCCCTCCTTATTCTCTTCTAGCTCCTCTGACTCTCCCGCCTACGTACCAGTCATACTCCGCAAAAATGGGCAACGTAAGATGAACCTCGGTGAGAGGGCGCCATCTGTCTATGCGCCCTCTCCTTCACTCTATCCTCCCGGCGGGCCCGGCTGGCTCACAGGGAACCATTTACAGGGAGCCAAGGCGCAGCAGAAGCGCGAGCGCAACCAGAAGGACAAGAACACTGCCAAGTCGCAGCTCAAAGTCGTGCGTCGCCTATTCCTCGAACCTGCCACTATCCCGCGACTCTGCTTGGGACTGCCATAGTCGCCCCTCGCTTACGCTCGAACCCGCGCGTAGAATCAGCAAGCCATGACTATCCAGTGCAATATCTGCAAGTCGACGTTCCTGCAGACCACCAAGACGCCCGCGTTCGTGATAATATTTCCCATCTCCCCAACTCCATGTCGTCTGGTGTGACTGACGAACATGTGTCTCCTTGGCTTATAGACTCTTGGAGCACGCCTCCAACAAGCACAGCAAGGGCATTGCCGACTGCTTCCCTGGCGTCACCGCCGAGTGAACACATGCATGCACACCAGGGGTGGGAATCATTTGGGAGTTTGAGGGAACCGAAAAATAGATGTCCCTTATATGCGAGGCGTCAGATTAGGGGACGTTTGCCAACGGCGTAGCGGGACGTAGCCCGATATAGACATGATCTGATGGCCTGTGATGAATTCATGGACAAAATTGCCCCGCTCCTATGCTCACGACCTTGCACTTTGCAGTTGATAGACATCCACATGCTCAGTGCGCCTCTACCGCCGACTGCGGCACGCACGGGGATGCCGATGCCGACGCCGATGCCGACGGCGTACCGCGGGCTGTCGAAGTCTGCTGGGCCCGCGCCCGTGCCTGTTCCTCGCGAATGGCCCTCAAGATGTCCGGATACCACCTCTCTCCCACGTCCGGATGGCTCTTGACCCTGTTCCGCAGCGTCGCCTCCCCCAGCGTCTTCGCCACAGCGCCTTTCCTAAAGGTAAACTCCACGTCATCGACCCTCCCGCCCGTCCGCTCCACGACGCGGCGCCGCTGCTCCCGGACGTCCTCGGGTACGGCACCCACGCCCACCGTCTCCAGGTCGTCAAAGTCGGCGTCCAGCTTGACGCCCTGGAAGAATGGGATCGAGAAGCGCGCGCCCGAGCCTGCCGCGGGGGACAGCACGCGGTGCGTCGTCGACACGCACACGCCCTGCGTCAGCGCCTCCATGCCCTGCCCGATGGCGACGACGAGCGTGCCGGCCACGGGCAGGCAGTCGATCCACTGGCCCTGCACGTTCTGTACCTGCAGCCCGCGGTGCGCCGTCGCCTGCAGCAGGTAGCTCGTCAGCATGCTGTCCTTGTGCGGGCCCACGCCCTGGCCCTGCGCGTCGCCGTCGTCGCCGCGGCCCAGCTCCGCGAGGTCCGGGTACTTGACGATCTTGAGCTTGTGCTGCTGGTCCGCGTCAAAGTACTTGCCGAAGGCGTCGTGCGGCAGCTGGATGGCCTCGGCGATGAGTGACGTGAAGTAGATGGAGATGTCCCCCATGCGCCGCATGTAGTCCGTGTACGTCGCGCGGAAGCCCGGTGCGCTCTCCTCGGCGGGCCACTGGTTTGGCGCGAGGAGGTTGTGGTACGACGGAGACCCGGCCTTGGGGATGGGGTGCTCGGTGGACAGGTCGATCTGCTCGCGGAGGTCCACCTCGCCGGCCGTGATCTCAGCAGAGAGCTGCGAGTATCCCAGGAATGATGGCGCATTCTTCATCTCAATCTTCAACCTGGACTCGGGTGAGAAATGGAGCTTCCGGAGCATGCTGATGGCTATTGGGGGAACCGTACTTTTCGTGCAGCGGGAGATCAAAAAAGGCCATGCCCTTGTCGATGACCTCTTGAAACAGCTCCGGCGGTATGCCGACATTCTTAAGATACAAGAAGCCGACTTCCATGAGCGCATGACGGAGCTGGTCGAGGAACTCGGGCTTGGTCGCTGGATCCCGAGCCAGCTCCAGGTCCAAGATCGGAATCGACGTGAACGACATGGCGCCTGCCCCGCGTAGCTTCTTTGATGCCGGACGAGTATAGTGAAGCGCCTTCACACGATTGTTTTTTGATTATTGAGTTTGGTATCTGTGTGTATGTGCCAAGATGCGAGCCATCACCAGTCGATGATTGCGACATCGCGCCATCGCGCCACCCTGCCCGCACCCCACATACGGTTAGATAGAGGTGGTCGATGCTGTCGAGCTCGCTTCGGCCGCCTCCAGTGGCCCAACATCGTACATACAAACTGATACAGCTGATCAGTCGCCTCGCCTTTCCGTCTCCAAACACACAAGTCTCAAGAGTTTCCATCTTGAACCGAATCACTGCAACGCTGAAGAGTGGTGCGCGTGTTACGAGCAGTGGACATCTCGTTCGTACCCATGGACTGGCGAGCATCACGCCGAAGTGGCGGACAGTGGCTTCGTCGCAAGGAGGCCCGTCACCTTGTAGAACATGTCCTCAACCGAAGGCGCCGCAAACGCAGGAGCGGCGTCGAAGATGTCTGCCAGGTGCTGCTGCGGAACGACACTGGGGTAGAAACCGTCGTCGTCCATGTCCATGTCGTCATCCTCGTCAGCCTGCTCTTCTTCCATCTCGTCGTCGCTCGCCATCTCAGCGTCCTCCATAGCCGGGATTATGTCTTTGCCGCCTTCCTCGGCGGCCGCAGCGGGACCGTCCAGTTGCAGATCCTGCAGTGGCTGCACGGTCGCAAGCGCTGAGGGGTCTGACCCTTCGGCAATGACCCAGATTTGAGCTGCGTCATCGAGCGCAATGAATCCGCTTGCGGCAGGTGCTGAAACCAGGCTGACAATTCTATGCGGCGTGCTGCGTACTAATAGTGGTTCCGGATGCTCGGGATCAAATACCCCTATGCTGGAGAAGCCACCAACGGGTAATGTAACGGCGAAATGGCCAGACGAGTAGTCCACGGCGATCTGGAGAAGCTCAGTGACTCCTGGAATCTTGGGAATGACGATGCCATAGCGCAGCTCATCGCTCACCACATCATACACGCGCAAATCGTTAGACAGGACGATGACGAACGACGAGAGGGCGCGGATGGACTGTAGCTGGCCTTCCCACAACCCTTCGAGCGTCTTGACAATCTGCCCAGATGCAGTGTCGATAACGTAGACCACTCCGGTGTCGACAGCTCCAAAAGCGGCGAAAAGCGTCGAGCCGTCTTCTGAAAAGGTCACGCTGCCCTGGGCCTTGGCGGGCGTGGTCGACATGTCCGTACCGGTCTCCCGGCCCAGGTAGTCTTCGACTGCAATGACCTGCGAGCAGCCCCAAGACACTGTGTCTTGACCGGCTGCGTCTTTCGAAGCAATTCCATTTTGCTGTCGGAGCTTTGGCCGCCATAGGCGCACGATACCATCACCCCCGATAGTCGCGAAGCAGGTAGAGGTGGAATCGGAAGCGAGGTCGAGGACGCAGTTCTGGTGGCTTGTCGTGTGGGGAGCGTTAATCCTCGATACGAGAGCCATCGATCCTTCTCCGTCGCCAACTTCCCAGAACTTCAGGTATATCTCATGTCGCTCGCGGATGAACTCGTCCCTTAGGTCGCTGCTAACATTTTCAACATCCCTTGCTGAAGGTTTCCACTCATCCACGCTCGCCAGCCATTTGCCATCGCCGGAGAACGCGATGTGGCTGACCAGAGGCTCGTCAATCGCATAGCCCTTCTTGGTGATATTGACGTCGGTCGGTTGTGTTCGTGCGAGTGCCTGCTTCGAAACACTGGTGAATGTCTCCAGATTGAAAGACTGCAGCAAGGGGGCAGAGAAGTCTCCAGTCATGGTAGCTTGGCGACCGTTGCCCACACAGACGTGAAGTTTTGACGAGTCGGACGGGTTGATCGCCGCTGGAATTGGTCGCCGAACTTGCTCCGCTGCACTCCAAACACGCTTGACCAGCAAATCCTTGGGTGTTGCAACGTCAATGGCTGCTGACTGGATGCCGGAGATGTATGCCGTTGGCTTCATTTCGGCAGTTGAGATGATCATGGCGGAATTGTCGTCCAGATGAAGAACATAAGAAGAGCCTGACGCAGACACAACAATGTTTTCCACGCTGCCGGACAGATGTGGGAGGAAGCCCCTCTTTGCCGTATCGACCTGCCAGATGACGAGACAGTTCTCGGATCCTCCAGAGACGAAGTAGTTGCCTATCATCAGTTAGCAAGCAATATTTATTTGGGTTTTTGTTGGGCACGTACCATCCCGAGACCACTTCACCGAGTGAACAGCCTTGCGGTGCCAGTGGAACTTCTGGACTTGGATGCCATCCTTGACAAATTGCGGATTCCCCACAACCTGGACTCGGGAGAGTGCATCGCGATAAATGTAGATGCCTCCTCGTGCTCCACCAGCGACGATGTCAACCACCGTGTCCGTCCCAACTTGCGTTTTTCTGCTACCACCGGTTGAGACGGGTCTCGTGTATATCCTCAAGTCCAGCGTCGCGATGAGATCTGGCGCATCGAAGGAAAAGAATTCGTACCGGAGCCCGTCAAGCTCATCCGCTCCACCTTGAGATGCTACACCCAGAAAGAGGCGATCGTGGAACGCGCCAATCAAGATACGGCCATTTGCGCTAGCCTCGAGCAACTGTAATCCAGAGCCTGTCTTCTTGAGAACCAGTATACTACTGAACCTGACTTTGGGCTTCGATGAAGTGATTCCTTGATACGCGTTGACTTCCATCCGATTTGGCTTGTCCGATTCGGCGACTAGGATGGCTTCTCTCTCCTCTTTCTGGCCCTCAGCTGGCACAACGACCATGGCTTTGGCCGTGCCGGAGTCTGTCTGAAACGCTGGCAATACCTTGGCGCTGTGCGTCCAGTTGACATGGTATATTTGGCCATCAGAGCATGCCACCCAGACAAAGTCGGGGTTTTGCGTCGACAGCCGGGTTGCAACAATATTCGTTGGAGTGGAACCTTGTGGCGCCGAAGTGTCGAGGGTGCTTATAGGTATCCGTCTGACCAGTAACGAGTCGGCAGCGCTGTAGATTTGGAGAGAGGTGTTGTACGTCAAGATGAGATGTCTGCGTAATGTCAGAATGTTGCAATTACAAGCCTGGGTAGTCACCACTTACTGCTCATCGGTAGTCAGAATTGGGTCGATGTCCAGCATTCGTCCACCCATTGGCTTCGAGATTCTCCAGCCTGCCTCACCATCGTCGGACTGGCGAATCACCTCCCGTGGGCGATAGTTCGTGGCATCTCGCAGTGAATCGGCTTCAATGAGCCTGCCGCTTTCCAAGGCTTTATCGTGCCCGTTGACTTTGTCGCCTTGGCCTTGTTGCCGGTGTCTTTTCGTCTTCGACTTTGTCTCACTCTCGTTCGTGTCCCTCTTCCGCTTCTTCGTCTCGTCGTCTTTAGCCCCGGGGCCCTTGTGACCCGCCATTTTGCGACCAAGATCTACACGGAAAGCGAACCTTTTGCGTCGCGGCGGGCTATCCGTAGCTGTCGATAACGGTGTCGAGCAATTGGTATATAGAAATTTTGGTCCCGCGCTGCTGAACTTTTTCCAACGCGATAAGATAAGGCGTTGCGGGAAAACCTCGGCGACTTGTCGTTTTCTGGCTCAGCAACTTGGGTGCAGAAACGAACGATGTCTTCTACGCGAAAACCCCAACGTCTTGTCACAAGCTTTCCCACTGCTTTGACGTCGTCGCGCGATCCCGTAGAACGGCCAAGATGATCATCCCTATTCGCTGCTTCTCCTGCGGAAAGGTGAGCTCCCTACACGCCCATGCGCAGAATGCTGTTGCTAATCGTAGGACAGGTCACAGGTGATCTGTGGGAGCGCTACCTTACTCTCATCGCTGACCCCAGGAAGACTGATGGGTAAGGCGACATGGCATCCAAATGACCGAAGTGCAAGGGATTAACGTCATCTCCAGTGATGCAATGGACGAACTCGGCCTGAAGCGGTACTGCTGCCGCCGAATGATCATGACCCACGTGGACCTGATCGAGAAGCTCTTAAAGTACGATTCGCCTCTGGAGAGGCAACGACAGGCTTGCGGACGGGCAGTCAGGCTGACAGGTTCCCTAGGTACACTCCAGACGGCCGAAACGAGAAAAAGCAGCGGCTGAACGAGCTCGCCTAGAGCACGACGATGGGGTCAAGGCAAAGCATTGCATGTTTCGGCGTTTCCTGGTGCTTTACGACAAGGTGGATTGGCGCATAAAGGGACATTATCGCAAATTGATGTGCCGAGATAGTCCTCGGAAACATCTCGACACGAATGATAATATTTCCCGGCAGATTTCAATACAGGTTTCGGAGGATCCACATCGCTCTGCGCCCCCTCCCTCATCCAAAGCAGCCCTCATTCATTCAGCAATGCAGCGCAGAATGCGGACATGAAGCCTTTGGACTGTCCAAGCGAGGCCATGTTTCTTGCGAGTATTGTCACAATGGCCCATCTCGACGTTGACCTCGGCCAAGTGGACATTGGGAGCTGCCAGCAGCCTGTGGTAGACGAGCTGTCTCGCAAGCCCAACTGAGCACCTTGCAGAAGCCACCGAACAGTATTCGCAGAGCCTCATTGCCTCCCGTCGGCAGCAACGGGCATGCACAACTTTGGACAAGGCGGGCTCAAGCATTGGCTGGGCACGCGCCTATCAACCACCAACACATGTTCAGAACATAGCCAACATGCGCAGGTAGTGGCTCCGCCTACCCAGACTCTCGGTGCCGGCCACTGCACTTGTACCCAAGGAGGTTCCATCATATAATCTTCACACGCCAACACTTTCGTGGTGTTGACGGAGTCGTACACGCATGGCAGCCATTGGGGTGTGTCAAGCAGGGCCCCTACTTCCCCATAGCCACATGGAAATTATATGCCTTCCTCATGACGGAAGGCTCAAGCTCCAAAAGAAGAGCTAGTGGAATAGATATTTGGCATTGCATCTTACTGTGCGGAACCCAACGACTTTAAGGCTCTCGGTGTGTTTCAAAGCCGGATGTAGCAACCCCCGAGACACCGGCGTCGCCTAGTATTCGGGATGCGTTACGAGTCCGCGTCTAACATGCAGGCTTCCCTGAGGACCACGCAGAGAAGTGGGTGAGCCTTTACTCGCAGAGACAGACATGGCAAAGGTCAAGAGTTCAAGACTACCTTGGCCACGGAGCAGATCAGCCAACTCTCCTATAGCATTGGCCATGTCCTGCGCTCGTATCCAAGGTGCAGAGGCATATTTGAACCATTCCTTGCTCTTACTTGGCCGAAAACGTAGGGTGACAAGCTTTGGCGCAAAGACACTCCTCATTATCTAAATGGAGCAGTGGGCATCAGTGTGCACCATGTCGTCAGGCTCCATTCTCCTCTCCCCAACATGCATCCCTCATTCTTCATGCTCACCACTGCGGGACCACCCTATCCTACTCGTGCTCGTAGCCTCACGGCTTCCGCGCTTTCAATGACATTCGACCCACTCTGCAAACCGGGATTACGACTGGGTGGAGTCTGACCAGGACCAAGATCTCTGGGACGGAACTCAGCCACTGAGAGTGAGGGCTGGGGGGCCCGCGTCGGCAGGCTAGGTCGGTGGACTCATCATCCTCGCGGTGCTATTTGCGATTGTCTGGACTCTTGACACGGTCCAAGACGCCCTTCCGCCGGGAGAATTGTCCGACAGCCTGCCTGCGCCATGCGCCCGGTCGGACGAATCTGACTTGGCTGGGCGTGCAGGAAATGGCATGGCCAGCCTCCAGGGTGGCCGTTCACTCACTGTTCGAGGCTCGAGCTGAAGCCGCCCCAGCCGGCCCTTGATATCCAAAGCAAATACGGATTAGTCGGTGGCTGGCAGTGGGGATTTGGCTTGTATTGACTGGTCCAGATTGCAAATACGAGTGCGGGTGCGTTGGAGTTGCCGTTCAAGTCCATCCTCGAGGCCCTCCCGACGTATCCGAGTCTGGCATTGCCGCCGTGGCTGGCTTCTATCGCCCAGGCGCGATTCTGCGAGAAGCCAAGAAACGGGAGTCGGAATGCCTCGTCTAAGCCCATATCCCTTTGCCAGTAGGAGTCTACACACTGCCTGTACTCTCCAGAAACCCCTGGTTGCCCTCACGTACGCGCCGGGCCTGAGTTTTGGGACTCTGTCCCTCCGCCTCCCGCGACAACATATCGAGACCCAAGGCCGGCGGAAGCACGTGACACGCCCGCCGCCATTCAACTGCCCTGCCACGACGCATTTGTGCCGTCATCGTGCCCTAAAAATATGGTCATGTGTGTGTGTGTGGGCTGAGTGTTGGCAGAGAGCGTCGCCGAAGAAGGCGGCTCGCCCCGTCGTCGTCCCGAGCCGTGAGCTGAGCTGTTGGCAAGACTAACAGCGACAGATCGAGAGCCCAAGCAGCAGGAAAATGTGAAGGATACCTGCCATCGTCTTGGCCAACAAAACTCGCGGGGAGGGCCATCAGGCCAACCAACGATCGCTGCTAAAGGCGAGGACGGCGGCAAGGTATACGACACCATCATCAACTTCCGCAACCCGCCTCTCCCATCTCGGGTTTCTAAGGCCCCCGCTTTCAACGACAGAGTCCCTCTCTCGATCCGGTCGACCGTCCCTGTTTTTCCAGGCCCGCACGCAGACGAACCTGCCGCCGGATGAGGCTGATGTTGCGTATCCATCCGCTCAACCGAGCCGCCCACGCGCTGCCCGGACATGCAAGCTGAGCACGGCGGCCTCGCCTCGAAACGAACGTGGTCCCCCAGACGGGTCCGAAACTTGCATAGAAAAGGAAGCGGAGGAGGAGACAGAGAGATTGGCGGCCGGAATGAGGTCGAGGTCACATGCGGCGGGAGGCGAAGTGGTTCGTTCGTTTGCCTCGCAGCGCGGCCCGCGGGCTACAAAACGACGCAGGCACGCGTCGTATGTCGAGATCGAGGTACCGATACATTGTTGCTGGCGTCGGACTTGTCCAACGAGTGGTGGATGGGGGAAGCCACGGATTGATTGCTGTGTAACCGAGTTGGCGCGGAGTTGATAATCCGGTTCCATCGCATCAGACGACGGCCCTTCGACGCCGAATGGAGACTCGGAGACTCTGCAAATTGGAGGCAGCCAATCCACCAGGGAGGTGTGCAGGCGGCAACGAGGGGAGCGAGCCAGCCAGACCAGGAGGATGACAGTCATCGAACATTGAGTAGTACGTGATGTTTCATAACGCTATTGAAGCCTAAACACCGACGCTTCCCCGTCTCGCCTCAGGAGTACGCGTCATCCCTAGCATCATCGCCTCAGCAAACTACGAACACATCTGCGGGAGATCATGGCGCAGTGGCGCTCCACTCGCAGCTCTCTTGTCACGAGAGGAGCCCGTCTCGCGCCATCCAATCTCAAGCCCCCGTCCAAATGCTATGCTCGAAAACTTGTTGCAACATCTCGGTGGCAGGGAGGGACAGACATGCTCTCTCGCCCGTGGGCGTGTCCAAATAGGAAATCAAAAGAGCCTCCATGCCCTGCTGCCCATCCCAAAGGCAAGCAACTTCCGGACCGGTCTTTTCGGCCCCAACCTATTGCGGGTGTCCCGTAATCCAGCCATGCAGAAATCAAGCAAGAGGAAGCCCTCTGCAAGAGGGTATCCAACAAGAGAGATACAAAAGGACAAGAACATCGCGTCATTCTAGTCAAGACATGCCGTTTCCGGGCTACTCTTCCCAAAAGCGAGCGTTCAGGCTCCATCGAGTGGGGGCACATTGTAGGCGTAGCTGAAGTCGACCAGGCCGTCCAACATCCAATTTTGGGGATCGAAAAAGTCAAAGTTCGCGTCTCCATAAGTCATTCCCCCTCCTATCATGCTGTTGGGCCCTGACGCGACGGCCGAGAGTCCCGTGGCGCCTGGTGTTAGCGTGCCATTCATGTTCAGCAGGCTGTTGGAGGTGGGAGGGACGTTGGACGGCGGCATCAGCGTGCTCTCAAGCTGAGACGATGCCGAGGACTCGGTTGCGGAATCCGGATTTGTCGGTTGTTTTGTATCTGGAGCAACATGTTAGTTACGATTCCTATGCAAACAGACCTAAATCGGCCGCAGGGGATCAAGGACAAGGTGAGTGGAGACTCACTCTCCAACGAACCTCTGCCTTGCGCCTGATACTCCTCCCTCCATCGCCACACAGAGTCAAATACAAGACTCATGCTATGCCGGCAGCGCACTTTCAGCTGCAGACTATCGTCCATCCCGATGGACGAGTCCCCATCGTGGCTATAGGCATGACTCCGGCTGTCGAGGCGGCCCCCCTGCCACATCTGCACCATCAGCTCGGCCAACCGGCTCTGCAAGTCGTTGTTTACAACGCTCGTGGCCCGGATGGCTCGAATCGAGTGGTGGAAAAGACTGCGGCCTCGGTCAAAGTCAATTGTCTTGCAGAAGAAGGACCTCATCAGCTTGAGCAGAGTAAAGGCCGCCGCAACCAGCATCTGCTGTACGTAGTTGGTCGCGTGCTTGAGAATGCTCCCGCCGAACGTGTCGCGCGGAGACGTTACCTTGTCCACCTCTAGGAGCTCGTCAAGGAAGCTCGTGGCCGCCCGCCAGAGGCCCATCAGATCGTCCATGTACCCCGGTGTCTTGCTCGAGTCGAAGAAACCTGCCAGTCGCATGTGCAGCGCCGCAGCACGCAAGTGCAGGTTCACAATCGGCCCAAGCTGCCGGGACAGTACAGATGCTTGCATTTCTCCGTAGTCTCGACGATACACCCTCATCAGCATAGCGCGATGCTCGTCGCCAGCGACGCCTCGCGGATCGCTGGCATTGCTGTACATCTCCTTGGAGACTTTGTCGCAGAATCGCTCGATCTGGAGTCTGGCCTCCAGCTCCCTAGACAAGTGCAGGGCCGGATCATCGCCGGGTCTGAGCGCGAGAGTCCAGTCGTAGAGGCTCGATGCCGGCTGACCATAGCCGGTCCCAACATTCTGGGCTACGATGTTGCAGACGGCCCATGTCGTGACACGGTCGTGCAACTGTTCCTTATTCAGCTCGAGAGAGACCCTGGAGAAGTCTCGGATGTGATTTGGGCGATGCAAGCCGATTCCTGTGGCAGTCTTCATCATCACACCACAGAGAATATGGGTAGGGTCGGACGTGGTGGTGCTGGTGGGCAGCGGCCACGTGCACAGCAGACACATGGCCTTGACGACGTGGTAATTGCTCGGTACCTCGCCAATCGTGGTCCACAGGAAGCGCGTCATGGGCCCCGAGAGGTTGACAAGCAGGTTGGGGCAGTCGGCTGGAGCGAAGCGACGAGCGGCAACCGCTATTATGGACCAAAAGAGCAGAGGGTGTTGCTGCTTGTACTGGTCGTGGGGCTGCTGGGGATTAAGGAACGGGAGAAATGGATGGTAGAAGGCGAAGAACTCGTTGAATAGGTGGGTGACGTTGCTGTCAGTCAGCCGGACGCCCTCAAGCTCGTGGGAATAGTGCTGCTGCACGTTGTAGGCCCCTCCCCTCTTGAGGTGCAGCAGCGACGATACTGCCTCGTCGGAACCCATCAGGGACGGGTTGCGAGTGTGGCTGTAGGTAGCGGTGCTCGGTGCCAAGGGAGAGTCGACCTCGTCGTCTTCATCGGGGATGTAGCCTTGGGATCGGGCACGGGCGACGTTGCGGCGCAGGCGCTCAATCTCCTTCTCCATCTCGGCATGCTTGGATCGCTTGCCGATGCGCTTGAAGTTGGACTCGATCTTGCAATCGAGCTTCAGGCGGTTGCACCGCGAGCAGCTCTGAAAGGGCTCCTGGACGACATCGCAGCGCAGCTGTTGCAAATCGACCAAGGCCAGCGGTTAGCTTTTGGAGTCGTCGTGCACGCTTCCGCGGCGCGTCGGGGGGGGCGGGCTTGGACGGGGGATTGGTGTCTCACCTTTTGCTGGCGGCATTCATTGCACGCTCTCTTGACGCCGGGCTGGCGCTTCTTGTCGTGATCGCCGTGGTCGCCGTGGTCACCGTGCTCGCCGAGATCGCCATGGTCGTCGTCCATGAAGCTGCCGGGGCTGCTCTCGACGGGACCCACACCGCTGCTCCTCTTGCGCTTGGGGCCGCCGTTGCCATGGCGGGAGCTGGCAGGGCTGGTCGGGCTCATGGAAGCGGCCCCTCCGCGGGCGAAATTGGAAGAGCCGTCCATGCGCCGGCAGACTCGCTACAGCGGAGCCTCGGCCGCCGCTGGGCCAGGTGAGACGAAACAGGAGCAGGATCGGACGAGAGGCGACCGAGGTGAGGCGAGGTGAGGCGAGGTGAGGCGCGGGCAACTCGCAACTCGCCGTGGCGGGGTAATGGAGAGCGGCAGGGCCAGTGTCGCCGATGTCGCCGGTGTCGCCGGCGCGCAAAGGAGGAGCCGATAGGTGGGCAGCAGGCAGTAGTGATACAGTACCAAAAGAGGCCGGCGCGATGACTGCCACGCTGCTGGCGAGGGCCGAATGCGGAGGTTGCAAGGTCGAGATTGGCTTCTGGCAGCAGAGGAAACAATCCAGCCCTTCTCCATGCACGACGAGGCAAGACGAATTCTGCCGGCGGTCGCAATGGAACACCAATGAACGGCCAGGAGCCGGGGCAACAACGGGCCATTGTGGTGGGACGCCGCGCCCGCTAATTGGCCGGCGCAGTTTCGGCGAGTCACGTGGGACCTGGCCCACCGACAAGCTGCGAACCGTCAAGCTGCGAACGACAGGGCAATTTCTCGTAGCAGCCGAGACGAGCCATCGTGCGGAGTTGGCTGCAGCGGCTGCTGATTAGCCTACGGAGCTGTCGCTGTCGCTTCTCCACGTCTGTCGCTCTGCGAGTGGCTGTGCTGTTGCTACTGCATTCATGCGGCTGTGCCTGCGTCTCCATCGCTCAGCGGACGCCCAATGCCGCACCAATCACGGCTCTGCTTTTTTATTGCCTAGTTGTGGGACCCGTACGAGTATATTACAGTATATTACGAGTAGGTACGAGGTACGGAGTATTATATCTAGTTGCTCTTCCGCCAAAGATGCAAACCATGGCTGACTCTACGTCGCGACTTCGGAAACCAGCCATCAGGGTGCTCCGGCCGCCACCCGCGCGGCCAGGCTACGTCCACGTCCAGTCGCCCAGTATAAAATCGGAAGTCCAGTTCGTCCTGCCAGGAACTCGACCCGAACATGGTATGCAAAACTCCAGCTCGCATCGTTTGCCGTCCTTATCAGCTCACTGTCGACCCAGAGGTCACTCGTATCAACACCAATGCTCCGCCGCAGCCATTCCTTGATCCGGCGGTACTGGAACAGTCGCGCTGAAACGACGTCCATATGACGGTGCCAGGCAGTTGCTCCAGTTCCATGACTCGCCGCCGCCGCCGCTGCGCAGCCGCGCTGGGCGGGGACCTCGTTCGCGCAGCGCAGCGCCGTGCTGCGCGCGCTCATGCGGCACGTCATGGACCACGCCGAGGACATCTGCCGCGTGGCCGGGCTCGACAGCGCAAGACATCTCTCTGATCCGAGCATGCGCCATCGTCATTGGCCTGGCTGCAACGAAAGTGCTTCGACGTGGAACCGGCTTCGACGTGGGACCGCCACCGGAGCTTGGTGGTTGCCGCTTATTCCGTTCCGACGCGCCCCAGAAAGAAGACTGCATCCTACCTATCGTGATGCGCTGAGCATAGAATCATAACCTACCCTATACCCACGCATCACAGCCTGCGCGAAGGGGATAGGGCGTTCCTCACTGGCAGGGGTCCGGACTCCCGGGTCCAGATCGTCTGGCACAGCCCCGGACCGTACCACGGCCACGCCGAGAGTGCCAGGACAGCTCACCGGTTGCACGGGCTCAGCCCGTTATAGAGGGGCTCGGGTGAGGTATAATTACATACCTGAAACAACCGACGGAGTTATCGGAAGCAAATTGTCCGGCGCGGGGTCGTGCGGGGTCGCTCACCAACAACCTGCACGAGAACCGAACCCGGAGAATCAAGCCATCAATCTACTTGAAACTACGAGTAGCTACGATTGATTACGACCTGTCGATTGTTGTCATCGGCTTCAGTTGCAATGTCGACGTCGGGAACGGAAACCAACGAGTCGGTCTTTACCGTGCCTCACTTCATCAATGGCAAGGAACATCATCTAGAAAAGACGTTCGACGTTGTCTCGCCAGCAACCGGCAAAATTGCGATTCGATGCGGTACCTCCTCTGTCGCCGACGCCAATGCGGTGGTTAAGGTAGCTGCCGAGGCTTTCAAGACGTGGCGAAAGACGACGCCCGCTCAACGGCGGGACATCTTCCTCAAAGCAGCTGAGGTCATGAAAAATCGACGTCAAGAGTTGGCTAGGTACATGAGGGAAGAGACTGGCTCCACCCAGGCATGGTGCGACTTTAACGTGGAATGTACCTTGGAATATATCAAGGACATTGCCGGCCGAATCTCGGCGCTGGAAGGATCGTTTCCAACCTTGATGGACCCCAACTCCAGCGGCATTGTTATGCGAGAGCCATTCGGCGTGGTTTTTGCTATTGCACCATGGTATGTGTGACCTACCTCCCCAAACGGCAATGGTCGTCCCTCTTACGCGTCCTCAGGAACGCTCCATACATCCTCGGCACTCGATCTATCGCATTCCCAATCGCCGCGGGCAACACTGCTGTCCTCAAAGGATCGGAGGCGTCGCCTCGGACAATGTTTGCGATAGCCTCTGTTTTCCACGAAGCGGGACTCCCGAACGGCGTGTTGAACATGATCGTCAATGAACGTGCCGCGGCTGCTGCGGTCACTTCGGCTATTATTGCGAACCCCCTCGTCAAGAAGATCAACTTCACGGGCAGTAGCGGTATTGCGCGCATCATCGCGAAACTTGCTGGCGAGAATCTCAAGCCGGTGGTCTTGGAGCTTGGCGGCAAGGCGCCTGCGATTGTGTGGGAAGACGCCAACCTGCAGCTCGCTGCCGATCAATGTGCTCTGGGGTCTTTCCTGCACGGAGGGCAAATCTGCATGTCCACGGAGAGGATTCTCGTCCACAAGGCGATCAAGAATGAGTTTGTGGACAAGCTCAAGGCTTCCGTCGAAAAAATCTTCCCGTCCGGCGAAGAGGCCCTGACACTCATCAACAGCGCCTCGGTCGACAAGAACAAGGAGCTGGTCGCGGATGCCACTCGCAAGGGCGCATCCGTCATATTTGGCAACATCGAAGCCCCGGAGATAAGCAACACGAGACTACGGCCCATTGTCGTCGACAACGTGACCCCCGAAATGGACATTTACAAGACGGAGTCGTTTGGGCCGACGGTGTCGCTTATCGAGATTGACTCGGAGGAGGAGGCGATCCGGATAGCCAACGACACCGAGTACGGCCTGTCATCAGCCGTTTTCACCGAGGACCTGAGAAGGGGTTTGCGGTTTGCCCGGGAGATTGAGGCGGGGGCTGTGCATATCAACGGTATGACTGTTCATGACGAGACAGTCCTTCCCCATGGCGGCACTAAGGCCAGTGGTTACGGACGGTTCAACGGCGCGAGGGGTCTGGACGAGTGGACGAGGACGAAAAGTGTTACGTTTTTGAACTAAGCCTTTTAACAGGCGGCGAGGAGGGGTTAAGAATAGCAGACGTCGCTACGTTGTGTGTGGTCTCTGGAAAATCAACAGTCTTTCAAACCAAGCTGAGTATTGTCTCATTACGCTTGATCTTGATGTGATTTATATATATACGCCAGTGACATTGTCGAGTGAGATGTCAATTTGCTATCGACCACGAAATCACAATCACCGCCGAAAGACGTACTTTAACTTATTGGTTGCGACTAACCCAGACCACTGCCATCAAGAAATACGCTAGATACTTTGACTAGGACTATCTTTTGGTAAATCCCTTCTATTGGGCCATTATTATGCATCGCAGCGAGAGGCAATCGGCAGATGGTCAGCTCTAGGGTAGTCTGATTCCACCACGCAGATCGACGAGACGCATAACGTAAGCAGGAAATTTTACCACATCGACACAAGCTCCATCCAAGATGCTCCTGGAACCTATTCATACCCTCACAGCTCAATCCCTTGGACGCCAACCCCCCCAGCCGCCAAAATGTCGTTCCTCGGAATGGGCCGCCAGCAGCCCACCTCGGAGCAGAAGATTGCCGCCGTCGAGGGCGAGATGCGCATGATGGCCGACACCTACAACCGGTACGTCGGGTTGCTCTGCTGCGCAAACCTCCGCGAGGGGAGAGAGATGGATGGTCTTCGTTTTGCAAGCCGCAGCTGCTGACGATCGAGGACCGCAGGCTGCAAAAGGCGTGCCAGAAAAAGTGCGTGCCCACCGATTACCGCGAGGGCGAGCTCAATAAGGGCGAGTCCGTCTGCCTCGACCGCTGCACCGCGAAGTTCCTCGACACGTCCATGAAGGTCAGCGAGATCATGCAGCAGCAGGGCCAGGCCATGGGCGGCACGCCGCAGCAGGGAGGCGGTATGTTCTAAAGCCGACGGAGCGAGCGAGCGCCAGGGGAAGGAGTTGGGTTGCAATACATGAGTATACGAAGGGGTG
>NRSZ01000140.1:0-15358 GCA_002901185.1 Tolypocladium capitatum
GGGGTTTCATCTAGGGCCGCTTCTATTGCGCATCCCAAAGGCAAAGAGCCTTAGATAGACAGAGAGCTTCAGAAAGCTCAGGCGAAAATAATCCAGCCAGTGATGAGAATTCAAGCTCATGATGTCGGCGGAAAGCTGGCGGTATGCTTGGAACCATCGAAACAAGAAGCAGTCATCAAAGGAAGTAAAAGAGCGAGACAGTGCCTGCCAGTGCAAGCCGTGAGCTCACATCATGCAACAACCAGTTGTAAATCAAGTCAGACAAAGTCAATAGGCAGAATCACCTCCTGTGAAACCATTCTTCTGCCGCATCACACGTCGTGACTCTTCTATTGTACATCACAAGGGTATCTCCCCAGCCAGTAAGTAGCAAACCCATTACGCCGCCGCAGCCAGCGTTACTCTTTGTCAACGGAGCGCGCGCCAACCTCAGTGACACGTCTAAAGCCCCAGGTTCGCAGCCGCAAAGCCCCCGCCCTTGCTCATCTCGCCCTCCATCATGCCCAGGTAGTCCCCGTCGTCGTCCTAGTCCGACTTGGCCTTGCCGTGGGCGTCGCCGTTGGGGGGCGCGTTCTCCTTGAGGTTGTCGGCCGACTCGTTGGACAAGTCGCCGGCGGCGCCCGCCTGCTCGGCGTCGACGAGCGACGCAGCGGATGTGTTGCCGTTCTTTTCCATCATGGCGGCGAGGCGCGCAGCCCGGCCCTCCTTCTTGCGCGGCACGGGCGCTGGAGGAAGACGGTTTAGCAGGCGTCCCTGAGCTTCTTGGGGTACTCGTCAGACTTACCTCGTCCGTTCTCCTGCACGTAGAAGCGGCGCAGCAGGGCCACCGCCTCGTCGCGGCCCCAGCCGCCCTCGATCTCGTACCCGCGCTCGACGTTGCCGCCGTCGCCGCCGCCGGGCGGGTACGACGTTCCCAGCGTGCCGCTGCTATCGGGGAGCTGGGACTGCTGCCGCGGGATGGGGTGCGCCGACGCCGTCTGCCCGTCGGCCGTGACGGGCAGCGAGTTGGCGTGCACGCTGAAGACGCCGCCCGTGCCGCCGAACTTGTCGTTGACGGCACCAAAGTACACCTTGCGGATGCCGAATTGGCGCAGCAGAGACGCGCACATGACGCACGGCTCGACCGTCACGTAGAGCACGCTGTCCTTGAGCACGCTGGGGTCAACGCGCTCATCGGTCATGTACTTCTGCCCGTAGGGGAACAGGTGGCCCTTGCTGCCGTCCTCGTTGCCCTCGTCGGGGCGCCGCGACTCCGTCGACAAGCCGGACGAGGAGCCGTCGGCGGGCTTGGGCGGCTGCTTGGCCCTGAGGCAGGTGGTTCTGGGGCCGCTCTTGGCCGCGACGGAGAGCAGCGCGGAGATGGCCATGAGCTCGGCGTGGCGCGTGCCGTTGCGGGTGACGTTGGTGGCATTCATCCCCTTGGCGATGATGATGCCGTTTCGGACGAGGACGCAGCCGACGGGCGTCTCGTTGGTGCGGAGGGCGAGGCGGGCCTATGCGCGGTCAGTCGTGGTCGTTTGCAGTGACGACGGGTCGAGAGAGGACGGAACGGGGACGGAACGGGGACAAAAAAGGGACAACAGACCATCTCGAGGGCCTCCCCGATAAAGCGCAAGTTCTCCTCCCTCACCCTAACAACCTCGGGATCCTCATCGACCACGGGTTCGCCCGCGACGGGTTCGTCCGCGGCCGCCTCGTCCTGCTTCCCGAAACTCATGGCCCCCAGCGCGGCCACGAAGCCAGACGCACCCGCATGGTCAGCAGGCGGCACGTTCTCCTTGTCGTTGTCCGCCGCGTAGTCACCCATGGCGGCGGCGTCGGCGCTGTCGTTGTTGCCGCTGCGCTCGGAGCTCTTGTCGGGGGCGGTTGCGTGCGCTGCTGCTGCTGCCGATGGCGACGTCGTGCTCGGTACGGGGTGCGAGTTGTCGCTCTTGGTGGCATCCTCGACGTCCGTTGTTGAGGCTGAACAGAACAGCCGACGAACGGCCCGCCGGGCAGCTGCCAGCGTGAAGCGCGCCATGGCAACGGGGCCAGCTGCGGTTGTGCCGGCCGCGTGCCTTCCGTGGGGGTCCCCTGCTTGGCTTCTTGCTTCTTCCGTCTCCGAGTTCCGGTCGCTCTTTGATATCGCTCTTTGTTCCCGCTGGGGTGATTCAACTCGCCTCACGCGCTCTTTGCCAGTCTCCTCCGGCCTTGACCTCTCTCCACTGAGGGCAGCCACCTCAACCGTCTCTTCCTATGAGAATTCGCCCCAAGTCCAGCATGCCCTGCACCCGGGCTGGAGACGGCTCCCGCGACGTCCTGAAGTCGTCGCCGCGCTCACACAAACGCGCGCAGTGCCATGTAACAGGCCGCTCCTCTGTCGCCCATGTATCACCAGCTCAGCCCAATTCAACTATCACGTGTCCAGTTCTCCAATCCAGGCACACGGCCGCCGCGGCGCCCGTCTCGCCGGAGTCGAGGTGTTGGGTTCACCGTCGTCGCGCAATGGCAAATTTTATCCCCGTATTCGGCCCAGGCAGCGTCGAGTCCAAAGTAGCAAACAACATAGACCCGGTTCCTCTCCTTGCTTTTTTCAAAATTGAGCGCTCCTGTTTGTGTCCTGTTTGTGTCCTCTTTGTTTCCAACAGTCACCTCCCAGGTATCGAGGGAGTGCTTCATCTTAACAAGATAAGAAGCTTTGCTGCAAACTGAAGCCGACGTCACATGACCACGCCCCGACCCGTTCGCCTGCCTCAACGCTGCTCCACTCACTCAACTTTTGTTTTGAGCTTTCATCCACCAATGCTCAATTACGAGTGGCTATGCGCAATGGCATTTGTACACACGTCACATATTTTCAGAGGCAAAGTAAGTAATAATAATAATACAAGACGCCGCGTGTCTAGTTTATTCTACATAGAACGGCAGATGTGTATCCGTTGCGAGTCGCTCTGATACTCGTCGCTCTGATGCTCTGTACACTGGTTCGCAGCATGACCAAGCAACCAAGGGCTGTCATCAAAACCAATCGCCATCTATCGACGACACTTGCTTTTTTCTCTCTTCCTCGCATCAACAGCTGCCCTCTAAAGCCATATTTACCACTTCAACCATGTCATGACGTGGAACGCCCGGAATGTCCTGGCAGATACCTGTGCCACATGGCTGAGCACGGCTGCCAGTGACCTTCCTGGAAGGTCGGCAATCGACCATGTATTCTCAAAGAAGTGGTCTGAGTTGCTCTTAATCGGCGGCGATTGCCCCTTCGGTTGTCTTGACGTAGTGTCCAATGGCGCTGGTGTGGTTGGGGCCGGGGCCGTCGCCTCAAAGGCGAAGAGTAACATGGCGCCGAGCATGTAAACCGAGGCCAAAGCAGATGTCAACTCCCTGCCGATCAATAGCATGAACAGGATGGCCGCGGCGACAAAGGCCAAGGCCAGTCCGCATGTCGAGGACTCGATGCTTGTCTGTGCAGCATTGACTTGCTGGTCAACTGCCGTCATGTTGAGGAGACGAGACTCCAGGGACGACGCATCGATCGATGCAGTACGCGTCGACCACTGGTCGGAGACGTGACTCTGACTGGATGTGGCAGAATTGATGACAGAGCACATGACACGGTTGACGTCGGGTAGCCCGTTGAGGTTCGCCGCGCCCTCGCTTGCAGACGACACCGCCGATGACGGTACCGTCACATTGACGTATTGCTGAGTGGCAGAGTGGTTCAGGTCTGGTGAGCGAGTGACGACCCGACTGGCGACATAATCGACCAAACGGTCAACCGACGTAGTCTGGAGGGCTGCGGGTGACGCTAGGGAGATGTGGCGTGCTTCACCACCTCGAGAGGTACTGGGCAGACCGGGAGACTCGGCAGACGGCTGTTCGAAGAAAATCCCCCTTGTAGAAGCGACGTGAGACACGGTTACCTGTTCGCCGCCGGTATCAAGTCCTTGCCGGCCAGACTCGGTGCCATAGGATGATACAGCCTCGGAGCGGTGACTCGCTGGTCGCATACGAAGGTCTTGTTGATACAGCACCTTTGAACGAGTTAGACGGAACCTGAACGTAGCAGATGGATGACATCGACGTACGTTCACAGAGGGCTGATCTTGCCCGTGAGCACTCGTGACTGTTGCAGTCACGTAATCTCGAACGGCAATAGCTGGGGGTTCCTTTTGGCAAGTTAGTCGCCATCCATTATATATTGTCATTTCGGGCACACGTACACTCGCGGCTGACCTAGCCAAGCCGAAGCCACAAACGCCGAGGCATGTTGATACCTTCCGGGAAGTCAGTGGCCACTCTACCAAGAGAAAGGAGGGGTGTAATGGACGTACGTTGTCGGGGACGCGGCTGCTGGAGCCTTCCCGTGTCAGTACCGCCGTACCCGGCGCACAACAAATGCCGACTTGGCCACCTAGCGACTCTGCGGACCCGGGCGTCGGTTCTACGCATGACGAGACGACGCAGTTGCTTGATTCTCCTCGTTCGAAGCCCGGATCATAGTAATCGATGACCCCGAGATCCTCGCCAGTGCTAAAGCGCAACGCTTCTGCCGAGGCAAGTGAGGAATCCCATCCGCCAACTTCGCCGTCGCCGCCGCAGCATACATCATAGCCAGGCGGTGGGTATTCGGAAATCAGCGACTCCTTCGAACTGGGTAGGCTTGAGGATGACGAGCTGATGAGGAGCATGTGATCGTCCTCAGAGAAGCTCGATTTTGGCGAGAAGAGGTTGAAGTCGGTGTAGTCGCGGCCAAACGAACCAGACTGGTCGAGGAAGGGGTATCGAGGAGAAGTTATCTGTAGAGTCTCATCGCCGCCATTGTCTGCGGCAGCAGGCGCTCCACGCTCTTGCTGCGATTGCGGCGTAGGCACCTTGAAGGGCGACGGTGAAGAGGACAAGGCACATGATTGAGAGGAGAAGTAGTTCTCCGGGTCGAGGAGGAGGTCGTAGTCCTCCGCGATATCCATGGGAGGGAACTGGACAAACTCCTCCCACGGGTCGCTAGGGAGCGCAGCTGCGTCCAGGGACTCGAGAATAGGATAGTCAAAGGAGTCGAGGTCGAATAAGCCTGAGAATGAGGAAAACTCATCCACCACCGTCGCAGCAAGCGGTGCGCTGCTTCGGTTTTGTAGAGGTGGTGACTGCACTTGAGTCAGCGTCCTCTGCCTCTTGCTAGGCTTCGGGCCTGCTCCCGCTGCCGCCGGCTCAGCTGAAGACTCGGCGGCAGCTCGCTTCTTGTGGCTGGGGTCACAGCGGAGCTTCTTGCGTCGACAGCTGTCGCAGGCCTTGATGATGCGCATGAGATGTGCGTGGTCACGCTGTTCCTTGGTCTTGGAGCCGCGAGGCGCCGAGTTGGTGACGTCGACGCCGTCCTTGGTCAGGATCTTCATGCCAGGCATGCTCGAGACGTCGGTAGCAGTCCGATGCCGTGAGGAGGGGGTAGTGGCCTTTGAGGGCCGTTGGTGCTGGGTCGATGAGCGTGACGAGACGGAAGTGGCTGCGCTCCAGTCCCAACTGGGTGTGACGGGAGAGACATTGAAGGAGGAGTTGGCAGAGTCCAGAGAAGGGCTGGTGGTCACGGGTGATGCGGCAACTGAGGCGGCAACCGAGGCGGGATAGAACTTGAAGGTCTGGCCCGTCAACTGCGCGTACTTGAGGAAGTCGACCGAGACGTCGGCGCGCTTCTCGCCGATGGCGGCCGGGCCGGGGATATAGGCATTGATCAAGTCATCGAGCAGCTGGGAGCCGAGAGCGGGAAAGAACTGCAGCTGGGCACCGAGAGCATGCTGGTAGACGGAAAACCCCTGGGGGAGACTGGACGGAGACGAAGAGGCCGCCATTGCGCTGTTGGAACCTGATGAGAGAATGCAATGGTGATGCAGGATGACGGGGCGGAGCCGCGGGCGAAGGGCTGACACGGCTCGAGGACCATGGGGATGTAAGCCAGGGCCCACGTCAAACCTGTGGGAGCTGCTTTGACTGGACGAACTTACAGGAGAGATGAAATCTTCCCTCCGAGCTGTATAGAGTTTTGGAGTCTCGATACAGAAGCCAGGACAGTCGTCGCAAGAGACGCAAGGCCGGTCTATTGCGTGAGGGGAAGCCGAAGCCGAAGCTTGAGGACGTAACGGGCCTCAAGTCGGAGGCGCAACAGAGCAACAGTGTCCAGGCGAGGGAGACTGGGAGAACGAGAGAAGCAGAGGAAGCCTCAGGCGCATGCCGGAGGAGTCACGAACGGTATTTGACTTGAAACCCCAGGCTCGACGGCAAGGCGCAGCCGGTGGAGTAGCGGGTGGAGTAAGCAGCTGACTTCGGCGTGCTCAACATGGTATAGCGCGTTTGACATGACGGGCCAATCAGGCGTGTAGGCCGGGCCGGGGCCTGCATTTCCCGTCTCCTCATTGGCTGGTCCGTCCCGCCCGCTGCGGCCAGCAAGGACGGCGGCCGCCGATTGGCCAATGGCCTGCATGCTTGGTGACTCATCGCGCCTGGGTGACTCAATGCGCGTGGAGACTCCAGCATCCGCCGAGCACGAGAACTCCGAACTCGTACTCCGTACGTACGGAGTACGAGTACTCAGTCCTGCCATCGAGAATCAAGATCGACGCCACAGGGTCCCTCGCCCGGATCTGACAAGAGTTGGTCCCGATACTGTCGCCGATGAGAACCCTGTCTCGAGCCGGGGCCTTGTCGATGAGGTGCTGCCATGCGGCTCTTCTCGGGTCGAGATGGCTGCGAGTCTCGACCGCCGCATGTCGCTCGCTCGTCTTTGTTATAAACAGCACGGAGAAGCGGCCTTTCTGCGATTGAGAACCTCATCGTCGACATACAAGACGCTGATTCTCTGCCACCCACGGCACATCGTTACACGACTGCCGTTCATATCAAGCGTTGACGAATTCAAATCCTGCCAGGTGACGACTACATGTCTATCTGATTGTACCCTGTGGCCCACGGCGCGGCCCAGCAAATAGCTCTGCTGAGTAGAGTAGACGCGTACCGGATAGCAAACGGCAGCTGAGAAGACGTCATTTCATGACGTCCCAGCAGCACAGCGATCACCGCCCTCCCGTCTTCGGCCGCCCCGTCGTCGGCCGCCCCATGCCCAGCAAGTCCTCCGCATGCCTGCTCCATGCCCCTCCATTCGCCGCACTGAACCCCGGCAAGTTGCCATCCGGCTTCTTCAGCTCAGCGGCTGCCGCCCGGGCCATGCGCACCGGTGCGGCCGGCTCCATAGGCACGAGGCTCTGCGGTGCTTGCCCGGCGGCGTGCTCCTTTGTCGCGGCCTTTCTGCCGCGCGTGGCTGGGTTGCTGATTTTGGGCTTTGGGCCAGTGTCTTGGGCAGTGTCTGCGGTTGGGTTGTGCGCGGCTTCAGCGTGGGGAGGGGGTGTGTCTGAAGTTGCTGCGGCGGCTGGCTTCACCAACGCGTTGCCTGAATCGCAATCTGACCCCGGCGACGAAGCTGCCGCGGCGCTGGACATTCCTGCTGCCCCCGCGTCACCGCGCGCCTGGGCCGTTTCTGGAGCAGTCATCGGAGCAGCCGCAGCAGCCGCAGCAGCAGTGAGGGCAGGATTGGCCTGCAGTCCGACAAGTTCAATGCGGCCCGTCGCCATCGCAAATGGAGCCGGAACGATATCATCCCTATCAGGCGGTATGAACCCGATAATCTCCTTGCTCTTGACGCTCTTCCTCGCCATTTTGGTGATCCACGGGCCCGATGGGGCCGCCGTTGCCGCCTTCTGCACGTCTGCATCCCCACGCTTCTTCTGCGTCGTACATCTCTTCTTCGGTGGCGACGGAGGGATGTCCCACTCGTCCTCACTCCTAACATGCGTTGAGCTTCTTCGGCGCCGAGTCTTGCGTGCTGGGGGCGAGTGACTGTTTTTGGTGTCCGACTCATGGTCGCTCTCGAGTGCCTTTGCCCTTGTATCGATCTGTCTGAGATATATGGGCGTTACGTCGTTCTCGCTGCTAGAATCGTCAAAAACGGGATGAACGTGGGGTTTCTGTGTATGCTCCGAAGGTGGCTCATCGCTTTCACTGTCAGACTCCGCGACAGGTTCGACGAGATTCGGTGGCTCTGGCACTGATGATTCCGGTGTCCCTTCAATGGCTTCCTGCACCTCCGGCTCCTCCCTTTTCCTGCCTCGCCATTCCGAGTCTCGTCGTTCTCGAAGAGTCTCGGCCTGGAAACCGGTTCCGCTAGAGCCTGGTGTTTCTGAACGTCTCTCCACCGCCCTCTGCTGCTGCTGCTTCCTCTCGGACACCACGAGTAGCCCTCTCCTCTGCCGCGACTTGATCCGCAGTTCTGTCCGCAGCTCCATCTTGCCAGGGGGCACAGGCTGGCCCCCGCCAATGCGTTGTGCCGGTGCGTCCCTTTCTGTGCATGACCGTGCTCTTGTCGTGGACAAGGCCGAATTCTTGACTTGTTCTCGACGTACACTGCCGTCCATCTCCTCCGCTTCATCCTCCTCGTTGTGCGTCCGCCCCATTTGTGCAGCCGATCTTCGGTCTTTCGTCATTAGCTTTGCGCTCGGCTTGTTGGCATTAGTTGGCTTTTGCAGTTTTGGATCCACTCGCGACGTGCGATCAAGTTGTTCAACCCTCTCTTCGTCTTCCTCTGAAGCCTGATGTTGCTCATATGCTATAATATTGGTCGCGTTCGCACTCGGTTTCGTCATTGTCTTCGAAAATGTTTCCCGTGCCGTTGTAGCCGAGCTCGTATCAACAGCCGACGTCGTCATGAGATGTGTCGACTTGGTCGTCGTGACTTGCGGTCTCGGCGGTCCATCCAACATGACCACATCCTCGTCCCCCTCGTCCCCCTCGTCTTCCTTCTCTCCCTTGTCCTCCTCGTGCCTCTCCTGAATATTCATCCTCTCTGGCAGCGCCCTCGCCCTCGCCGCCGCCGTACTACCCACCGGACACGGCGACAGCGTCAACGTCGCCCCAAACAGACTCTGCGCATAACCCGCCTTGCTCAGCGGCGACACGCCCACCCGCCTCCTCTTCGCCCCCCTCTTCTCCCCGCCGCCTTCCTCGGCCTGCCGCGCCTCAAACGGCGAGTGGTTCGGAATCGCCGCGCGGCCAATCGGTCCGGGACTCTGCGGCACGACGGCGCTCAGCGGTCGGTGGTTGAGCTGAAAATGCGTCGGCGCCTGGCCGTCTTGTCTCCGGGTCGTAGTCGAAGGCACAGCAGGAGTCCTCACCGCGGCGCTCGCCCGTCGTTTCTCGACCTCCCGCGCCCGCTTGTCCAGTATCTCGGCGAGGTCCTGCTCGCGCGACCCCGTGCAATCGGCGACCTGCACAATCGCCGCGCCCCGGTCCAGCTCCAGCTCCTCGCCCTCGACCAGGTCCCCACCCGCCTGCCAGTGCGCGTCGCCGATGAAGTTGCCCCGGTCGTCGTACACCATGACCCGCTTGTTGAACGTGTGATACTTGAGCCGCCCATCCTGCCACCGCTTCTGCTTGCGCCGCAGGTCGTGCGTGAAGAGGCAGATGAAGTCGAGCACCGTGGCCGTCGTCGGGCGCGCCACGGCCGCGTGGGCACCTGACCGCGAGGGATCGGCGGGCCTCCTCACGGCGTAGGACATGGTGGCTATCGCGGCATGTCTCGTGGAATGCAAATATGGTGACTTGACGATTGATAGCTGGAGAAATGTCGCGGAGGCGAGGCGTCAGTGTGAAGGCCCTGTGCGGTGACGCGACAAGACAAGAACCCTGCTTACCCGTGACGCCAACTCACGTGCCTTCGGTACGAAGTAGCTCCTTGTTCCTTTCATTGTGCCACATGGCCAGCTACCCTGGACACGACTCCACGAGGCTTGATCAATGATTATCGATGCTGCACTCGTTGGGCATGAGTGCCTATTTGCTCACGTTGGTTTAAATAAGGGGCGGAAATATTATAGATTGGCTAGGTGCACAATGCCTAGGTATCGTTGCGGTAGAGTGACATGCTTGGTCACTGTTCAATGACAAATATATCGAGGGATCGAGACTTCAGACTTGCACGAGATAGGCACCATGAGGTCCAATACTCGCTCTCCCAATATAGCCTACTCTATTATTTCCGTGTACTCTGCACAGAAGGAACGAATGCCATGCCCAAGCTTGACTTCACCAACATCACCGCCAGCATCACAACAGTCGCCTTGTTCAGACCATAGACCTCCAATCACCCCGGCAACGCGTCAAACAGTCGAAAGCTCGGTTGACTTCACCTCGAGAGAGGCCGCTGGACACGGTGAGGTGCGAGCATTGCCGGGCCACGGCCACCCGCCCCCGGTAATATTCCACAGCCGTACTGGAATAGCTTATAAAAAAACATCGCTGACAAGGAAACACACTGATAAAAGAAAGCACCTAACCGGGGGGGGGGCCGACCCAGAGGGGAAGGGTTAGGGTAAGGAAGGATATACTATAAATATACTATAAATACCATATACACCCCTTAGCCGCGATCTCACGCGATCAACAAGGTATTCCAGCACACGTCCGATGCTCTGCAGGTAAGGGATGCTCTTTGGCAAGTCGACTTTTGCTAATACGCCACAAGGGTGACCTACATGAAGCACCTAATACATCCGGCATTGAAATACATGGAATCGACACGTGACTGCATGTCGTTGGCGCAAGACATGTGGCGTCAGCTCGGAGGAAATCCCCCGCCTTAGAGAGTCGAGGCCATGACGAAAACATCGCGGAGCTGAAAGCGCCTCATCTGAACTATCCACGACGCCCTGTGGCTGCTTTAGGGCGTGACGACGCATCGAGCAAAGTAAAGCATAATAAATTTACGTCGAGGCTTTGCTTCCAATCCAGCTCACTCGCCCTCACCATCACTACTCACGAGTCACGACGCACCGCACCCTCTCACCATGGCCTTCACGCCAGAGCCGTACAACCACAGCGCCATCGCCGACTGGCTCATCTGCAAAGCCTGCGGCACGCAGTTCCCCACGTCGGACCGCAGCGCCCTCGGGACGTGCCACATTTGCGACGACCCGCGGCAGTACGTCCCGCCCTCGGGGCAGGCGTTTACGACGCTCGCGGAGCTGCAGCAGACACATCGCAACGAGTTCACGACGTACGCGCCGGACCCGCGGCTGACGTTGATTGCCACGACGCCCAAGTTTGCCATCGGGGAGCGAGCGTTCCTGATTCGCACGCCCGGTGGCAACGTTCTCTGGGACTGTATCACGCTGCTGGATGAGGAGACGATGGCGCGCATTGATGAGCTCGGCGGACTAAAGGCCATCGTCATCAGCCATCCGCACTTCTACACGACGCATGTGCAATGGGCGCGCGCGTTCAAGTGCCCCGTGTACATTGCCGCCGAGGACAAGCCCTGGACGACGATGGACTCGAAGCACCAGGTCCTCGTCACGGAGACGGAGACGGACATTGGCGGCACCGGCGCGCTAGCCATCAAACTCGGCGGGCACTTCCCCGGCTCGCTGGTCCTGCTCTTCGACGGGCGGCTCTTCATTGCCGACACGCTCCTCACGACGCCGGCCGGGCTGGGACGGTGGCACGTCGACGGGACGGGTGAGGCGCGACAGAAGCCGCCCGGGTTGAACACCTTCTCGTTCCTTTGGAGCATACCCAACGCGATTCCGCTGGGCGTGGACGAGCTGGCGCGCATGTGGGCGATACTCAAGGCGTACGGGTTTGAGGCGACGCATGGGGCGTTTCTGGGCATGGATATCGAGGATGGGCTGGTGAAGCAGCGGGTGCTGGAGAGTATGCAGATCCAGACGAGGTACATGGGGCATGAGCAGCATGCGTTCATGAGGGAGACGCCGTGAACCATGAGAAAATGACGACGGCCTGCAATACGAGTGGTAGCAGAGGAACATCATGATACCTCGGTGCCGCGCTCAAACGACTCCACCGTCTCCTCCGGGACAAGCTGCGATTGCATCTCCTCCGGGTACCGCGCGAGAGTGAAATGGGCATCGTCGTGCTCGCCTAGGTCGCAGTGCGGCAGGTGTCACGTCGCGAATGCCAGGCCACACCTGGACCTTGTCGTAGCTCACGTCGTCAAGTCTGAAGCCCCAGTCGCTGGTCAAGGTATGGTGTACGCTCAATGGTTCAAACTCACTCCTCTTCAACAGCATCTCAAGCTTTTACCTCAATACAATTTGCTTACTGCCTATATCGGCAGGATACAGATACAGAATACAAAATCAGAACTGAATCAGCAGCGCAATCAACCAACCCTTCACCGCCCCTACCAGAACCTCACGGCATCCGGGCAGATAACCTCGCCGCCACTGGAAGTCCAGATGGCCTGCTCCCTGACGGGGGTCCCCGTGTGAGCGGCGTTGACCATGTATCCGGGCCGCATGAAGATGCCAACATGGGCGACCTTGTTGGCGCAGTCGCCGTTGGTGGCCCAAAAGAGCATGTCACCAGCCTCGGCATCCTTGCGTGCGATATGCTTTCCCATCTTGGAATGATACTGGAGTTGCGCGGTGCGAGCTGTCCCTCAGTCAGCACATGTGCTACATACGATTTTCGTCAACGGGGCTGCCTTACGAATGGTCTTCTTCTCAGCGTGGCACACGGCATATTGCGTGAGGCCTGTCATGTTTCTTAGTATTCGCGTGGTGCTTTGCGTGGATTGTTCGAGCCGCAATTACCCGAGCAATCGAATCCGCCCTTGGAGGGACCAGAGCAGCCGCCGCCGCCATATACATAAGGCAGACCTTCCTCCTTCACGGCGGCTGCGACGATGCCAGATCCGGTGCGTTTGTCTAGGGAAGCCGGGGCCTCGGGAGAGGTCGGCACGGCGTGAACGCCGGCGGCAAGGATCAGGCCGAAGACGAGGAACTTCATCTTTGCGGTTGAAGTTAAACGTTGGGAGAAAGAACGTTGAGACTTTAGGAAAGCGATCTGTGATGTCTTGGGAGGATGCGACTCACGAGAACAGCCCGATCCTTTATTTATACTTTGCCTTGCTGGGACGATCAGCTGAATGCCTTGACGATCCAATCTGCCACCCGCTATTTTTAATCCTCGCCTTACCCCCTCGAGTTTAGGAACAGCTGAACGCAAAGTCCTAATTCAACGGCTTCTGGTTCCTGAATTGCTCTAAATCAGAGACTGAGCGCTGTAAATAAACCCCCGGTCCGACGTTGCATTAGCCATTAGCCCTCTTTATATTATAGGGCTAGGCTGTGAATTGCCAATGCTGCTGTCGATCGGGCGGCAGAAGCCACTAAGCTTTCGACTCCCATGCGCCACTGACACATAGCGGCTATTCGTTTTGCGTTAGGAATAATAAGACGGCAGAACTGGGCGCCGTCTTATTGTAATCCGGAGAAACCTAAATTCACAGTTTCGCATCCCCATCGGATCTTCCCATCATGTGTTCAAGAATCAAGAGAGACATATCGGGTACGCACAACTGTTGGTATGTAAGGAGCTTGACTGGCGATTATACAACGAGCAGGTTTCCTTCTTGGTCTGGAACACGCTGTTGCACCCACCAGGAATAGTAGCATCCCCGATCGGGTAAGGCACCTTTGCCGCCATTAGCCCGCCTCCCTTGCCTTGGAATTATTGCAGTGGAAAAGTCGAGAAGCAACGACCTGGCATGCGCCTGTTCGCCGACGTCTGAGCTGTCAGGAGACCCGTAGGCGCAGTGCAGACAACACATCGGCATGCCGAGTAGGTCTGAGCCTCGAACGCTAAGCCGCATTAGTGCGAATGTTTTACGGCGTACTCGTACAGGCCGTGGATCATTTGGGTATAGCTCTATGCCTATGCAGTCGAGGAGAGAACTGTTGTTGGCTAGAAGGAGGGAAAGCAAATCTGGGTGGCATGAGAATCTCTCGTTACATGTTGGTGATATGCCACACCGTGGTCAGCCAGTCTTGATCGTCGTCCTCTCTGAGCTCGTCAGCACCGATAATCAGACCTCGTCTTCGCTTCCTCCTAACCGACCTCCACGGGCTTCCACCGAAATTATCGCATGAAGCACTTGCAGGCCAATTAATCATACGCGTGGCGATCATACGCGTGGCGCTGTCCTGAGTTAGGCCAAACTCCCAATCCCGATAGAGACGGCGGCGCCAAAATCCCTAGGTCGCATTCGCGGACAAGGTCTTGGGTGCATGTTGTCGAGACGGCGGTGTTTTCTCGTTGTCAGCCCGGCTTTTGGACAAACACAGCGAGTTCGCTGATCATGGCAAGCTCGAGTAAGCAGTGACAGCTTCAGGCGTCACTGGCCAGTGTGCTGGAAGCAACCAGTCGTTGGCTTGTTATCAGTCATGTGGCGGAACTTGCAACCGCCAATCATCGCACCGGAGCTCTGCTTGCAGTCCAAAAATTCTCTATGATCACCTCACTTTCTCCTTCCTCCCGAGCCTAGCGTAATGGCTCACTAGGGTGTCTCCTTCGGGTGAAATAAGCGGACTTCCAGCGGCCTGAACGCTGCCACAGACGGCGGGACGGGGGCGGAACAGCCGCTTAAGATGTTGTGTTTTGATTGAAGGCGCCTGTGAGTGTAGCCTCTCACAGCGCCTCTAACTTTAGCTGTCACCCATCTTATGCATGAACCATCGCGTCGGCATGACCGTCAACGAGGCTCTCACGGATATATTTGGAAGTTGAGGAAATAGAACAGTTCAAGGCCAAAGGAGCATAGACGGCAAGTCAAGTAAGTCTACCTACTCAATCCCAGCTCTTAAGTAAACCGAGCGTCATTCTGCTTTTCCTCTTCACATGCCCGCAACTACCTCATGTTCATCTCGACGACCGCCTCCATCTCGCTACACGTCTTCTTGTCAAGCATTTCACAACTATCATAGTCTTTATATAGCACATGCCAGTAGACGACGTCGATATCCATGCTTCTTCTCGCCGCGTAGTTGAACTAGAAATGCCCAGTATCCCACGAATTACGCATCCGAGCAGAGAGCTACGGCTCCTCGGTCGATGGCAAACTAGCCTCTGCTCGCTCTACCGCTCGAATAAACTACTTCATCCTAGGCACGAAGCGGTCTAGAAACTTCTCCTTCTCGCCACGCTCAAGCTAGATATGCGGCGCTAGCAGCAGCAGCCACCAGGGCGGATCGTGCGCGAACTGGGCCGGCATAGCGTTGTGAACTCAAAGTCTAATACGGCGGTGATCCTAAGCGTGTCTAGGTCGGCAAGTATATTTTGCAGGACGGAAATCGCCGCCGAATAGTATAAATGAGCTATCGTCGACACAGTACTTTAGAATCAGCTTCGCGAAGCAGTGGCGCGCGATGAACCGCTATTAGGCGTCTACTTCAGAGGTAGCGAGGTTCTGCTAGGTCCTGAGATGTATCTAGTGTGTATTCGAGAGCGCCTCAAAGTAGTCGCTTGCGCGATCAAACGG